>JAZGTJ010001312.1:0-57521 GCA_036877575.1 Botia almorhae | reverse complement strand
CCCCCAAGTGTTGTAGATTTAGGCTTTTAAATACAAAACTTAAGAAAAAACAAGAAAAAATAAGGTTTGTATTAAGCTACATTGCAGCAGATAGTGTTGAAAACTAACACGGCTATGCTAATGTTCAGGGATTTACATTATGCTACACGTCATAAGAATTGTGGCTAGTTTCCTGGGCACACCACTAAGTTTGTATAATGCTGAAGCAGGAATAAAATGTCTTAAGGTGTTCTGGGTCTGGTGAGATAATCGCTGTTGTTTATATTTCATATCTACAGGGAAAATAATTAATCGAGACACACACACACTTTTCCTCAGCGTTTACCCCCGTGGCTACAGTGAGACAGGTTAATGGGCATGATGAGAGTTTGAGAAGCAAAATTTGGCCACACTTTCCAAAAAACATTAATCTGAAGTCACAGCTGTGGGGTTGGAACACACACACACAATCCATAGTTGCTGAAACATCATTTAGCCAGCCAGGGCTGCTGGTGGTTTCCCTTGAGGGTGTATGTGGGCCTGTAACACAGAGAAACAGTTTGCGTCTTGGATTTCATTAGGTATATGTGTTAATATTGAGGTAATGTTTGAAGACGAGCTTGTAGAATGACATGCTTGCTTTGCCAGATGTGACCTATGCCACTGACTTGTAAAAAAACAACTCAAGTTGTTAAAGACAACTAAACTGGGCACAACGAACAAGCTGCTCTCTACACACAATCCTTGTTGTTGACACAGGTGTCATCATAAAGACGTTCAGATAACGTCGTTTTGATTAATGGCCTAGCTAACTGATCTTAGCTAGCACTGATGATGACTTTTGGCATTGCAGAGTGAGTCAAAGTCCCTTTAAGGCAAGTCAGTCCAGTCGGCAGACTGGAATGTCCCAATGCAGCTGTTTTTTAGGTAATAGTCTTACGAGTATAGTCTTACTCTTATCTACTTAAATGGGGACAGAAATCTATGAAACTAATACAATATTAAACACTATTTAAAAGTTAAATAGAAATAGATTATTTACATTGCTATCAGCCTTCAAGTATTTCTTAAGTAAACATCCTCATGTAAACATGCCTCAAGACTTGCCTCAAAACTATCCAGCTACCAGTTATAAAGAAAGGGCAGTAAGATTGAATATTTTAATTAACATTTGTTTAATATTAGTAATCCGTTAATATAAATTAACATTAATATCACTAAGGATATGCTGTGTACTGCAATGTTAAGTGTTAAACTTTCTGGGCGAGTTTAACATCCTTCACTACCATCCATGTATCCATCAATCCCGCTTGTGAAACACCAGCATCTCTTTGCCCCTACACTCGATGTGGCTTGGAAAATTGCACAGCTGTTAACTGAACACGCATGTTTCCTTCCTTTCGCCCTATGAAAGGCCATTTAGGGGATGCCTCTGCAAGACAGGATGACATGATAACTACAGAGTCCTCTTTTTACGGATGGGCTGCGCGAGTTTCAAAAAAATCATCTAAAAGCCCCTTGTTAGGAACACTGCGATAGAAACTCTGATAGAAAGAACGTCATGTCTGTGAAACCATAGAGGTATGAATCCCCTCGAGAAATGATCTTCGTTAGATAGCCGTGCTGTCCGGCTTGGGTCAGGCTTGATTGCATTTGTAGATAGCTGCAGTGGAGAGATTCTCATCTCTTATCTTTACTCTCTTTCTGTGTGTGTGTGTGTGTAGCTCTCAGGATTTCTCGCCCTCTCCTCATCCTCTCTCTCTTCAGTTTTCTTGTCACCTTCACACTCGTTCTGAACAGACTTTTCTCATCTTCTGTGTTCTCTGTGTATTCCTCTCCTGTAATCTTCACACAAACTGTCTCTTCTTGTTTCACATAATCTTTTCTCTACAGTTTCTCCTCAAGGTCCATATTTCATTATTCCTCATAAAATGGATAGTTCAGATTCTGTAATGTTTTTGTTAAAAATGTAAGGCAGTGTGCTACGGCGATTCTAGCATAGCTCAAGTCCACATGAGAAGACATTCACAACTGTTACAGCTTATACTTTACTTAATCTGTATTTATGAGTGAAATTAATTGGATTTTAAAAAGTGTGTGTTCCATACAGTACAGTTTGAAGTTGTGGAGGACTACCCCTCCTTCAAACCACCACAAGCACAGATTGTCCTTGGCCATATGTCATAAAAAATGTCATTTGAATATCTAGATTTTAAAATCATTACATTCCAATAAACAATTACAAATGCAAATACAATTTATCATTGGTGCATATGCAGCCAAAGATGAAGCAATGTTACAACTCTATAAAAACACTGCATACCCTTAATAAGATATTCTATTGTATTGCTGCCTCTAGTAATGCAGCCTACACGCTCTGTGTTTGTGTGTGTATGTGCGAGAGAGAAAGCGAGAGAGTGTATGTGAAATCTCTACTCCAGTTGACAGCTGCCTCAACACCTGCAATATAATCATTGTGTTTTCTTGCATGTCATACATGCAAAGATCAGATGGTGTTGACAAGACTCCCTAATCAATTCCCCATTCTTTCCTCATTCACTACACTACTATTGTTCTCACTTTTCCCCCTTTGCGTTCGCACTTTCCTTCCCTTTGTTTTTATTGATAACATAGCTGTATGTTTTGCACTTACTGGAGTTCGCATAGCCACAACAGATTCCCATGACTTAGACAAACAACTTACATTGTTTGTCATTTACACAGGATCTAGTGGCCCACCCATGCTGATAAACTAAAAGGTTTTTTTTTGGAAAAACACACTGAGCACAGGGGCGCCCACCCTGGCTGAGAGTGACTGCATAGAGCATGTCAATATGTTTCAGACATCGCAGTCTCCAGAGGAACCTTGTTTCCAATCAGACACATCAAGAAGATGAGTTCAAGAAAACCAGCACTGAGATAATGGAAAATTGCGGGAGTCTTATTGATGTTATTGATGTGTGTGTGTGGGGGGGTAAGGGGGTATTTAGGGGGTGGCAACCAGGAGGAATGTATTTCTCAAATGTTGCTCTTTCATAGCTCAGTAAACCTGAAAGTACTCAGTAACATTACTGTAAAGTATTAACTTTGTCTCAGATGTTTCTCCTAAAATTCTAGCAAGAAAACAGAGATATTTTGACATCATTTGTATTTTAAAGAATTTTTCTGGAAGAAAGTTTGCAATAATAATGAGATCGCTGACTTTTCATTACTGACTTTGGTATCCTAGCATATCTGCATATCAATTTGAAACATATAGATTTTTCCCCCCAACTCTCAGACATGCACTAGAGACATGTACTTAAAACCTGAGAACAGGAGACTTTAGCAAAAGTCTGTAATTGGTTTCAATTTATGTCCTCAAACTGAATTAAACAGACCTCATTTTTCTTTTCTACAGAAACAGGCCACACACACATCTCATCCTGAGGTCACATTCGAGGCTGCCCAAGGTCAATATTTGGCTGTGATGTCCACTGCACCTGTCTGGGTTACACATACACACACTCGGTCTCATTTCTCTCTCTATCCCTACCTCAAACACAGGAAACAGATTTGAACAACAGGAAATTTCAGCTTTTTGCCGTGACATCTCCAGATAAGAGTGATGATCCCTAAGTGTGTATCTGTGCGTGTCTCTGTGGACCAGACAATGCCAGAACAAGAGACCCTGAAGGTCTATGAGTCTGTTATCATCTGATCTCATCTCCTCAGGCAACTCTCCCACTGGGACTGACTAAGAACAACCAGGACGTGGTCGAAGTGTCTCACTTACTTCAGTCCTTATATGGTCATTGTACACCCCTACAGTAAATTCCTACCATTTCTGCATCTTTCTTAAACATTTGTAAAAAACAGATTCTGGTTCTAAAATGTGATTGGATGAGACACATTCTAATTTGAATGTAAAATAGTCAAGAAACACCTGTGAGCATGCATCATCTGAATTCTGTATTAAAACAGCGCATTTAAAATATATACTATAAATAATAAATAAATAAAATATCTACTATACACTTAAGTTAATGAACTATTTAAATTTGAATAATTTGATCACTTTTTTTGCAATAAAGTAAAAAAAGCAATAATTCACCTAATGTGTATATAACAGTGATTTTTACCACAGTATAAAGGCATATGGGCACTTCTGGAGGTCTTACCCAGGTTTACTCACCTGTTTTAAAGATCTCATAGCGGATGGAGAAGCCCGCTCCATGTGTCTCGTAGTCAGACACAAACTTGATGAAGAGCTGATTCCCAGAGGAGACTACAGGAGAGGGGGCGATCTTCCCGCAGTACTTCCCTACCAGCTGCCCGCTCTCATCCACCCCATCCCTCACTTCCACATAGTCATATCTGCAGAGAGAGACAGAGATCCCTTAATCTAAACGATTACTTCATCATTAATGGCATTTATTTCATTTAAATGGTTTGCTTCAATGAATTAGTAAAGCATTAGAATGTCACACCAAATTGTTCCGAGAGATCTCTGCATGACATTTTACAATTAATTTGTAGAAAAATATATTACACAGTAATATATTGCTGTATATTGCATTGAGTGCTGTGTTGTTTATGGTTCCAACATGTCAAGGTCATCCACCTCACAGTTTTATAGTCAAATGATTTAAATTCCTTTTTACAACACCATTTTAACTGAATCAGTCAAATAAACAATTCACAATCCTTTTATCCTGCATAATGGAGCGTGATGTGTGGTGTGTGTGTGTGTGTGTGTGTGTGTGCGTGCGTTACAATGCTAGAGAGAGACACACAGACAGACACTCATCACAGTTGCAATGACAGCAGATGGTGGTACTGTTAGTTGACAAGTAGTGTAAATGTCTGTGTGTTTTGAGAACAGCAGATATTGTCTGATATTGTCTGATTGTGTTGATTGCACACACACACGCATACACACATGCACCCTCCGCTTCACCGCGAAATAGAATTTCAACCCTAAAGCTATTGGCTTGCGCTGCCACATAATTGAGTCAACGACAGTTCGGAAGACTGTTGCACACACAGCAGCACGTGTACACACAGAACACACATGCAAGCGCTAATCTAGTGTGTGTAATACTAGAGTGGGTGGGTGGTCCTGCCACAGCTTGAGATGGTATGAAAAGCCCAAGCTGATGTAGATGCTCCTCATGCAGATATGTGTCTTATGTCTGTTTGTACCATACACTCTGCATACTGATATAATAATGATGAATTGGGGGTAGACTCAGCATGGAATATGATTGACAGCAGGGTCTTGTTTCCATGGCATTTAATCACCCCTGACACCCATAACTGCAAGAGCAGCAGGAAGAGAGGAGCATCATGGGGTGTTGGAATAATCTATTCCTTTTCAAAGAATTGTGGTGTGGTTTCTGAAATCTTATTAGGACCTAAATCTTGCTTGTCCATAATATCTTTTCATTACCAAGTTGAGGAAAGTCTAAACATTGAATTATATCATGAAAAGGTACATAAGCTTAGATCTGCAGAATGACCCTCCTGTCCTAGAAAATGGCACGTTCCACCTGCCTTACGTGATGAGGGACAATGTGTGAAAATTTAATGAAGGTACCGCAGTAGACAGTGGAATGTTGGGGTTGGGGATTTGTTAAAGTGTTTGTTTGTTGCATGCTATGCACGATGCACTAGTGATATAAAGGCTGGTTTGTTTCACACTGTTGAGGGTGGCATGATACCGTATGTGTGTGAATGAATGCAGGGGACGGAATATAAGAAGCATGCCGTTCTCTGAAACCGGGTCCCCTGAGGGCCTGGTAATGTAGAGATGACTTCACCCGTGTCTCTCTGCTTGGCTGGCCTGATGGAGGAGCCTCAGAACTCCATCAGTCACAGCCGAAGAGAGTGCCACTTCTCTAACACCACATACACACTGAAAACACATTTGAACATAGAGGAAAGTTTTATTGCTTGAAGGCTGCTTTTTTTATAGATCGTGTTTTATAGAGAGTTCTTGGTTATCGTTCTACTAAGTATCAGCTTTTCTTAGAGGAGAAATAAAAACAGACACAAATGAGGCAATTGTTGACATACATTACAGAAATATAAAATGAATGTGGGTAGCACAGCTCAGATTGTTTGGCCTTGGTTTGTGTTCATATTGAAATCTTTGACTTTTAGTTGGAGACTGAGCTTTTTTGAGCACAGTTGGAGCCAATGAGAAGCTGAGAAGCAGGAGACACAGTCTTCAAAAGCTGTCCATCTAATCTTAATGCTCTCTAAAAGAAACAATTGAAATATTTCATTTGTGATTCATATTGGAAGAAAGACTGACTCCTCTTCAAACACATCATAGATTGTCCTGGCATGTCATGTGGCATACTAATACAAACAAACACGGATGCAAGGAAATAAACACGACCCACTGCTCTTTTCAGACACCTTTTCTTAAGCCTTCGCCCATCACATGACGTTTGCCAGGCTATGACCTCACTCTGTTTGGCTTGGGTCTGCTATTTTGTGCTTGGTGGCGTTTTTTGATCGTGGTTATGTTTTTCATTCCCTGCCCTTTTCCTCTCAAGGCCAGCTGTGGAAACAGTGTACATGCACCCGTACAAACAAGCTCTGTTCTCCTCCTCTCCTTTTATCAGTCTGAGTGGGGAACAACATCTACCTTCAGCCCCACCATGGTACATTTACACAGGAATCCAGCCAATGCACTTACACTTTTATTCACTAGCTTTATGGCACAGTGGCCATAAAAAGCAGCCATTAACTTTCCAGTGATCTCTGTCATCATTCTGGCCTAACTTTCTTAAGCTGAGTCAATGGTACAGCGCTCTGAGCGAATGTTCTGTCCAAATAAGAGAGGCTTGCGCTCTTATAGCAATCGTGATGATGATTGTCAACATCATTATTTTGTGCAGTTTGAATGTAGACCTCTGAACAGCCCAAAATCTAAACATGTTCCTGCATCAACATCCTTTGTTGATCTTGGAACAACATTTCTATCGAACAAACACAGCCCAACCCTATCCCTAACCCTAACGATGAACTACCCCTAAAATCAGAGAGAAAGGTTGATAAGAATCTTGCTTAGTCCCCTAAGCCCTAACCTTAAAATCTGTTTGGTTGATTGATAGGAAAGCTGTTACAGGATAAGGATGGTAAGAGTGTACACACTCTTTATGCAATTAAGGACCTTTAATCCTTGCTGGAACAAAACTTTGCTTAGTTCCTCCTAAAATGTAAGTTTAGGAATAAAATTTTATTTCATATTTATAGTAAATACCTGAAGTATAAAACCTTTATATGTATACCTTTGGCTAATTTACGTTAAGCTAGTCTAAGCATACAAGACTAATTGGCCATAAAATCATAATCAACTAAATTCACATTTTTAAAGGAGTTTTACAGGACAAAATAATCGACTGAAAAGAACTTTAGAAAGCAACAATGTTTGAAGATCCTAGCATTGATAATGCATGTGCTCCCTGGGAATCGAACCCGCAACCTTTATGTTGCTAACGCAATGCCCCGGCAACTGAGCTACAGGAAGACCACAGCTTGAGGGTTTGCAGAATAATACCCCCAGACACATGCACACACACACACACACACACACACAGATATCCCCTCTACTTTAAATCTTACCCAGGTAAACCCGAGCACATCCAAACCTTTGAAAAATTGATGCAGGCATTCTGCAGAATGCTTGGGAGGAGGCGTGGGGGCTGTTTCTTTTTCAGTAGTGCCGTAGGAATCAAAGGTGTGTTATCAGATTGCAGCAGTCTGCCACAGAATTACAGTCACTGTTGCACAACCATAGTCACAGTAGAGGTAACATTATATTGTACTACAATCTCTCCTGCAAACATCCTTTTCACTGAGTCTCAGAAAAACAGCAGGCTGATTTCAGCTGTCTTCATGTAGGAATCCCTGCACATTCAGAAAAAATATGTTTATGGTCGTTTTTAGTCAGGCACGGCACTTGCTTCCTGACACAGATGGACCCTGTAAAACTAAAGTTGGAGGTATTAGAATAGGATAAAGATTGAAATTTAGTGTCCTGAAAGCCAGTACTGCTTTTAAAAGAAAAAGTGCATTTTAATCATTCAAGCCACATTCCTGTTCATGTTTTTTAAAGACTACTTGGTACAGGCTGTAAAGAAAGCCAGAGCATCTCGCAGAGTTTCATCTCGGCTGTTCCACAAGCTTGGTGAATTCTGACTAATCATCTGCAGGGCATTATGGGATTGACTACCAATGCAATTTTACATTCTGAGAATGACTTTCTCCCAGCGAGCGGACACAGCTATGTGGAACAGGGTTTGACAATCTATTTCTTTGGAAACTCACGGGGTTCCGAGAGACCAGGAGATGGAGTTTGTCGTTAACAGAGCATGAGCAAACAGCAGGGAATGGTTTTAAAATGGGGTTTGGCCCCTGAAGCCATTAAGAGAGGTGTACAGTTCTCTCATCAAATACAGAGTCCTAATTTCTCAGACCAGACACCTCTGCACCTGCCCCAGGCCTTAAACCACCTCCCCGCTCCACCCGTCCTCCACCCACTTCATTTACAGCCCCAGAAGAGACACTCTTTTACCTGTGGACACTTCACATGTGTGAAATCTTTTGTCCTACACTGCTGGACTGTCGTTGACTGCTGAAGTCTTTATGGCCCCTTCATGCACGCATACACACCATAATAATGGAGAAAACAGCCTGCCAATCCAAAGAGGAAATTAAAACTAAAAGGATGAATCTAATTTTCAGAGACCTTCGCTTCACTGGCTTGCAATGTGTTGGCAGACAAGCCTGTCTGTGGGGAGTTCACTGGTCACGCAATTTAGATCGGTTGAAAGGGGACAGTAGCTCCTGTTCACATGTCTGGGGTGTGCTAGCAACTACAAGCTAACAATTTATTTTACACTCAGGACTTTAAGAAGTCTATCCCTATCCAGAAAACCCTGTTTCCTAAATCCCCATAAGCAGTCTTAGAAACAAAATATAAGCACTGTGACGCCAATCTGCAATACTGCAGATCACTTTATCTGCCACAAAAAGGAAAGATTAGGTTCAACGTGACCTTTTCAGAACAATTGTGCTTTTCTCAACTGTTCCTTTGAGATAAAGATGGCTGAGGGACATACAAGAATCATTGTTCACAAGAAAGTATAAACAAGTAAAGCTAGTACTCTGACCTGAACATCAAGTGTTGGTGATAAATATCAACAAACTGTCACTTAGATGCCACATGCCGGACAAGGTTAACATTTCCAAGAAGCAAGCTGGACTGTTTTTCTTGCTGTTTTAACAGCTCAAGCCTTTAGGGGACAAGGTAGCAGCACACTCACCAAAACCATCTACTGTTTTCTATGGCATGTGACAGGCATTAACCGTGCCTACTGTTATGGGCCCCTGCAGCCGCAAGCTGTGTTTGGAACGATAATAACCTCGCCGCTGTCACTCAAAATGTTGGTTAGATGGAGGAGTAAAGAAAAAGTGGGCTTTGGGTAAAATGCTACAACACTCCAGAGAACGAGAACACTCCCTGATGGAGTTATTAACTTGCATGCGACTGTTGCAGAGTGTAGAGGGAGGTACCGTGACCTCAGGCTATGGTTACAAAGTTAGCTGTGAGTTTTATGATAACAGCAGTTCTTCTGTTTCTGTTTCTGTACTATATCTTTGGAAATGACTGCTTAAAATCAGCTCTGCGAGCAACCAACTATTCAGGGGAACATCCCCTTATGTCTATGGTTTACTATGGTTTCATATATAAAAAGGAGAAATTAGGACATGGGTATGAATGTATCTTTGTATGTACGCGTGGAACAAATTCATATGTGCAACATCACTGTGTTCAACTCGAATTAATTTTGTCTTCTATTTTTTTCAACATCTTTTGCCAACATCATAAAAACATAAAATGATAAAAACAAATCTTTTTTATCTTGTTCCCCAGTGACTTAAAACAAATAGCTTGTATTTGATGTGCCTAACCAAACCAAAGCAGCCACCCAATGGCTTAGTCTTCTTCTTAAACTCAAACGATCAGAGCAGCACCATTTAGAAATAGGCGGCACAGACTAAATGTGGTACAGGGCTGGCGAAGGGTGTGGACATGTCAAGCAGTTTAATACTTTTCAATTCTGTGAGAGCAAATTACACCCACCCAGCAGCCACAAACACACAGAGCTCCTGAGAATCCTTGTTAATGTTTGAGACATATTTTTAGATGCTAATCAATTTTGAATGGGTGCGGCACAGGAGACCACGCCGCATGCTTTCATAAACGGCAATTATGATTAACGTTAATGGATTAAGTGTGTCCGCTTTCATTAGTGTACCTAATTAGGCTGTTTGAAGAGCCACAGATTCCCAACAATCACATTAATGAATTCCTGTATTTTGAGTGTATTATTGCATACTACACTACAAACAGTTTTGCTACAAACCTTGTAGCAATTACAGCGAATACAGTAGTTGCTTTTTGTAGCAGATAAAAAGCAAAAAATGAGATGGAGAAAGGAGATAATTGCCCCAACAATTTATTTTTAAGATGTCATCACATGCAAAACATTGCACAAATGCACACTGTTAGCAAGCCTTCTGTTTTGTGTTTACTAAACAGACTTGTTCTTCGCCGTCTATGTTGATTGTTGCTGAACTTATTGTTTCTCATAGAAAACGGAAAGGGCCATAATACAAATAAGCATACTATGATACGACTACATTCTCTATTCTCTATGGTACGATAATTCTTCATAATTCTCCTTTACAATGGTACGTTTTAATAACATCGTGCTCACTCTATCATCTGTCATTATCCATTATGCAATTTCACCAAAACACAGACAGCTTTACAGTTTTGAATTTGAAGAAACACAGAAGGCATAGTAGACCATAAAATGCCCTGATTTAGAATTTAACATCCTGTTCACATTCGAGGAAGTACCAAGTGCAATTAATTAGAGCTCTGCCTGTGGGGCAAAATGGCTAATATGCATTTACTGATTAAGTGAAACGCACTACACTGAATGAGCCACAGCACAGACCTCATTCGGGCTATATCAGAGTGTCACGCTTCTTTGCTAATGTAAAGAATCCCCAAAAGATCCAATATAAACACAGCTAAGGGAGCTTGAGGAAGTTCTGTCATAACCCAGCACAGCAATATGGATATCTGTGTATCATCCACTGACAGGATATGATGAGGAACTGCACTAAATTGGCTTAACTTTACCGCAGAGGTTTAGCCTCAATACAGCAATGACATGGTGAAGGAAGTTGCTGCAAATTTGCTGCAATTTGGGAAAAGCCAACCACGTTGTAAACTGGTTCAGAGCCAAGAAGTTACGCCTACAGAAGTTTAGTTGTTTAAATGGGCTATAACCATACAGCTTCTAAAAATAATTACAAACAAAATGCAACTAACCTAAGTAACTAACTGTGCACTGTGTTAAACATTAATCCACTTCTAACAAGGATTAACATGGTTTGTGCTCATAATAATGCATTTTGTGCAGTGAAATATTGGCTAAACTATTAAAATTTAATTGTTTAGAAAGCAAAACTGTAATGTTTTTATACTCAGCCTATATTATGTTAATAATTTTGTTTTGTTTATGTAATGGCAGGCTAGGCAATATTAATACATTTCCATGTTTTAATTAAAGAACATTTTTGTATAATAAACAGATTTGGTCGTGTGACTTTGACTGGGCCCCAAACACCTAACAAATAAACCTGGCTATATAACTTTAGATGATAATATAGGCATTGGCTAGAAAACATTACAAATCAATAATATATATTCACCATTGTTGTACTGAGAAAGAAAGACAGGACTATAGTCTAAAAAAACTATAGTCCAGAAAAGGACAACGGAAAAGAAATTGCACTTTGAGGGACACAGGTCTTCTGTGTCGGGAGCCCATTTCACTGGCCATTACTAAGAGAATAGCCACAATTTGTCCCACCTTGACATCTGATAGGGGTATTATTACAGAAAGAGTGGACCCAGCCCTCTGAAGATATGTCTACACTTAAGAGGATGAGAAATCAAAGTATAGAAGAGATTGTGGAACGAGTCTGAGGGAAGACTGTGGTTGGGTGAGGGCAAGGGGCAAATGCACACCATCTTACATTAAAACAAGCCCATCTTGCCACCCCCACCACACCCAATGTCCACCACCCAAGAGAAGACATGTAATCCTTTTGTTAGGTCCATAAATTGCTAATATAATGAGGACTGTATTTGATGTTACTATGTGCAGAGAAAATTAAGGTCAGGCTTAAGTTAATACCCTTAGCTACGCTAATTACAATGCTTATTATTTAGATACAATACAAGATCCTGCTGGCTGGAATGTCAGACCTCTGTCACTAGTCAGACAGCGAAAAGTAAAGGGCAGACAATAATTAAAGATGTATATCTGCAGTTGTTGTGTTATTAAATAATCCAAAAATCCAATTTGGCACAGTTAGACTGAGACAAAGGAGTCGATATGACCTACTGACTTTCAGAGCAGGGTTAAAGTCACATGACGACTGCTAATGTACTGTAACACAGTACTGAAACAGAGACTAAATAGCTTGTATACAGAAAAAATAAGACCATTACTGAAACTGTATGGCTCATTTATTTACTGCACACTAATACATGCTCTCTAGTGAGTAATGAACATGCTGAGGGAGGTCAACAAGAGGTAAACCTGGTGGTGGTGTCCATAAGAGAAAGAAAGATAGAGTAAATGTGTGTCTCTCAGATGACTCGTGTCATCATGTCTAGCTCATTCTTTCTTTTTGAGAGAAACAGTCCTTATAAGTGCACAAGGAGTAAATCAATTAACTTGTTTTCTTTGCCCATCTAGTCCAAATTCTGTTCCTTATAAAGGAGGATGGGGCAGGGATGCTATGTTGTGCTGTTTTTGACAAGGTCAGTATCATAAGTCATGAAAAGAGCATCACAGTTAACCCTTCTGTGCTGCTGAGGTTCTTTTTGACCCTGTATTAATATACTCAGAATTAACCGACACAGAATTACTACAATATACCGTTAACATTTTCCGCTAGACATTTTTCCTAAATACCAAAACTAGTAAATTTTACAATTGGTTAAGAATTAGACTGGTTATAAATGTAGGAATGCTGAGGGAAATGTAGGAATGCTGAGGGAAATGTGCAAATTGTGACTCCTAAGCTTGAATTTGTCATGTAAGGTTAATTTGACCCTGTAACAGTCAGTTGTATCCATCATACTGCTAACAGCAGCTAATGTTTAAAAGTGAAACAAGGAATTGGGGCTAAAACACTCATCCTCCTCTTTCTTTCTCTGACACACACACACACACACACACACACACATTTCAGATACTGATTTCCCATTACGAGAGAGGAAGGAGGAGAACAAAAGAGAAGTGAAATCTCCCACATTTGTTTCAATGTCTAAGCATTTGATGAATTGACTCTTTGTGTATGTGTATGATTCATTATCAGTGATGTTCTCTCTTTATCTCCTATTTCCCAACAGGGCATCTGTTCTTTTAAAAAGGGAAATGCAGCTCCTGGAATCACACTCTCTAGAATGAACACGCTGAGAGAACCAGGTGGTGTGTTGTTTTTCTTCCGTTGCAATTCCGTTGCATTCTGTTGAAGCCCAGGAAATGTGTGTGCACGCAGGCATTTGTTTCAGTGTGTTAGCGTGCACATGCATGATGTCTTGTAGAGTGACAGTTTGAATCAAGTGCTTATGCCAAAGACGATGCCAAAGTTTGGAGGGCAAACTGACCTCTCCATTCACAAACCCACATTGCCTCTGCCAACTTGGAGACCTCGCCAAAGATAATTAGCTAAGTCTGCATGCGATGACCAGAAGACCTGCTGTAAACTGGAGAACAAAATCAGAGAGGAGGGACTCACAGACTCATCAAGGCTGAATTACAAGACCACTAACATCCCACCAAGGGGTTGATTTAAAAACAGGTCAGTTTGCGGTTTTGTGATGTGCAGTTTAATGGCAAATTATAGTGTGAGAAAAATACCACCTTCACACACATACAAACCAAATAAAACTATCGCCAATCCACTGAAAGACAAGAGTGAGAGAAAAGCAAACAACATTGGCGGAGAGTGACATGTGAACCGCCTTGGCTCAATCAGACAGCCCTGGCCCAATTCATCACTGTCTCTTTGTAGCCATCAAACTCACTACCAGCACTGTTGAGGGAAAGACATAGATGGACGGCCCTCAATTACCCTCGAACCAGAGGGAATGAATGAGATGAAAGTTAAGTTCTCAAAACGAGATCTCACAAACTAAATTTACCACAAAAAACAACATGTTCGAAAACACAGCCTGAAAAACTCACTTTGCATTCCTAGCGTGGGGCCCAAGTGGAGCTGAACCATGTCTAACCCAAATCCCTGTCCAACCGGTCCCTTAAGCTTAATGCGGTGTGGGCTGAACCATAGCTGGGCAGGAACCCCATCAATCAAAAATAAAGGGCCATTTGCAGCTCTGGCAGTAAACTAAACAAGGCCAGCATGTGCAGACATGGAGCATTAGCTTTCCAACAGGACCACATCAATTAAAGCTTAGACCCATGTGATGTTCTCCAGGGAAGCTTGAAAAACCAGGTTGTCTTAAAACAGATCTTTAACCAATCTTGCAGAAACCTTTATCTATTGGTTCCTTTGTGGTGGAAATTTTCCCTCAATCACTCTTTTTGTCTGTTGTTCTTGTTAAATGAATTCCACATTTGAGCTTCTTGACCTGTTTCTAATGAACTTGATCTAAAACAAACTCTCAGACTTATGTTCCATTGCATTCTTTATATGTGTAAATAAATTACAGCCCAGACAAAGAGCTCTTTTGTTTATTAAAGACCGCATTTAAATTACTGCGATGGCGTATTTCCATTTTTTAAAAGCCAATAGCCTTCGATTTGCTACTTGCTATTGCTTGAGACAAACAATAACAAATAATAAAATATTGAATATATATTTAAAGTGTATATATTCATCAAAACAAAAGCATATCAATGTGAAAGCTAACAGAAGTCATAGGGCCATTAAAAAGCAGGTATAGATTTGTTGTCAATGTTGTCAATCTGAGTTAAATTTAAACTTCAAATATTTCCAAATCTTAATCTAGTGAGGAGATACTTTCTCTTCATTCTTTAAAATTGTAATTTGTAAAGATCAACATAAGAACATCTGAGATGGAGCAAAAACAAAACAAGCAACAGGACTGTCTCAGCTGTGACAGCCCACAGCAGAGACCAAACACTTCCATATTGGGAAGCTTGTTCTGAGTGGAAAGTTGAGGAGGCCTTTGCCAAATTGTCTTTGGAAGCTTTTGTCAGCATGTGGGAATTTTGGAATCGCTAATGTCTGCTGTACTTAGGAGTAAAAGGGAGGAAGTTTGTTACTTATTCGTTAATTCTGAATTGATTTGCTGACTCCTTTGAGGCTTTCTTCAAAGCTCCTCCTTTTGGTCTGCTCATTTTCTAATGCTTTCTTTCTACTCCACGTCCATGCTTCACCACTCTCTTCTCCCCTCACAGATAAGCTCACGCTGAGTGGCGAAGTGCCTGGTCTTTCTGAGAGAGAGACAGAGAGCGAGAGAATGAGGAGAACATGAATCAAGCCAGTGACAGAGCAGTGGGGAGGACAGCAGATGTCACAGAAGAGAGAGCTTTTCAATCAGCCCGTCCTTCCAACACGCGGACCAAGGTGAAGCGCTTTAGTGGTGGAAAACCCCTTGCCCTGACACACACACACGCATGTGGAAAAACACCCACACCACGTTCACCCCCTCATAAAGCAGACTCCTTTAGGACCTCCAGTTCCTCAGTGTCATGCGAGGTTAGAGGGCTAAGGGGAAATGAGGTGATGAAATGTATGCTAAACAGTGAGAAAGGAATGACCAAGAGAAGAAACTAACAAACTTATGGTAAATATCTTTCAAAGTAAACTATTGTTATAGCGTTTTATAGCTCTATTACAATTGTTTACTTTGAAAGATATTTAAAGTTTATTAGTTATAATAATAGTTTGGATGAATAATGGGTGAATTTAATGAGAAAGGTTACTTTACATCGAGTATAAACTTTACTATGATTATAAAATATATTTGCAGACATTGATAACTTTGCAAATCTGAGCACAGTTTGTGATATTGTTAAGCCTTCCTTGGAAACACTTCAGAAATCAATTGGGTCTTTTAGCCACAAGCGAAAAACTGAGAAACAGGAAAATAGGAAACTTTGTCACTCTATTTAAGCTCATTGTTATTTAGGAGAATCAATTGGGTAGTTAAAGATATCTTTCAAACGATTTGTCTTTGCTATGGATTAAACAAGTTTAATTAACATAAGGTCAAGTTTGTAATTTCTCCTCCACAAAAAGAAAAAAATAATGTTTTCAAATAGGTTTCCAGACATTGCCTCCATCAGCCATTGGTCAAATAAACAGTCTCACATCATTGGTTGAGCCAATGCTGTTGAGCTGGTCAGGATGTTCAAGTAAACAGAGAAATATTTTGATAACACCACAACGCCACATTATTTACACTTGGCACTGAAAAAATTGCACACATCATCTTTAACTACAGCTCAGCTAAATGTATAATCTGCTTTTCTTGACTCTATGCAAAGCCTATGTGACCACGTATGTGTCTGTTTTCCAATGTTTATGTCTCATTCTCCATCTGCACTGGCTTTAGTAACACCACCTCGCTCTTGCTCTGTATGACAGCTGCTGCCTCTTTTCCTCCCTACCCAGAATTCTGTGCACCACCAGAACAAATGTGATTTACAGGCAGTCTAGGGACAAGAAACAACCTCCAAGCAAGGCAAAACTGCTCAGAGCAGTAGCTGAAGTCCCTGGTCTGGCAGTCTGCTTTCTTTCCCCTCTGCAACACAAAGCACGTCAACCGTTACTGAAACAAAAAATGCACCTTTGTGAGAAGAAACAAGAGCGATACACCTGTTTTGAGGCCACAGAATGAGTCAGGAATGGCTCTCTGCCTCTTATCAATGCCCCATGGTTGGCCAGGGTCATCTCTGTGCTGTGTTTGATCCGTGCTGCTTCCCTGACCCTCCCTGAGAATAGATTGCCTAACTTATGTTTGTTAACAGGGGCTATATATATTTGAAATGATCTCTGTCAGCCCAAGCCTCCTCTCCCGCCCGTCAAAGCATTCCCTGCCTTAAAAATCCTCATTGGGTGAGGATGAAAGGAGGAACAGTGCATTCCGGTCGTCTTTAGTTTTCCCTTCCGTGACAACACCTGATAAATGTTCATGCCATCCAGCTATTTCAGTGTTTACTTGTCCTTTGGAGGAGCAAAGCGGGCCAGTTTTGGGTGTCTGGAAGAGGCAGGGAGAGTTATGGCTGATCCAGCCTGTCTATAGTGCCTCTCAGTGGGGTACAGGAGACTCATGTGGACCCTGCTTCTCTAAAGCCCGCACAAACAAAGGACCTAGACCCTGCATGAGTTCAAGAGCTGTGTTGATTTTTAAACACCAGGGAGATCTACTGTTTTGCCCTCTCTCTTCATCTCACAGGATCTGCCATTGATTCATCTCAACAGCAGGGGTTCTGAGAAACTGTATATCTGTGCAAAACGCATCTAAAACTTCTTTATACAACAAGTCTTAAGTGAATCAAAGGCATTTACTATAAGTGTCTTCATGACTAATCAGCTTTGTCCTCGTCTCTGAGCAACACACATACAGGATGTGTGGTTTGTGTGAGGAGCCAAGGGTGTATTTGCTCACTCTGCAGGACATGTGGTGCTTTGTGGGCTGACCCAGCAGGGCGGCGCTGAAGGTTGGTAACTGTAAGGTGGAAGGGCTGTGTGTTTTAGGCTTAGGGTTACTGCAAAGACACAGAAGGCAAGCATGGGACCCAGGGCCTTTTAGTGACCTGTCTTGCACCTACAATGAACCTTTTTTAAGCAGGAATTCTCTAAATATTTGACATCTTGACTAACCAGCTGAACCAACCAGCCACTGTTGTGCAGTACGTATGGCATAGAATGGCATATGGTATAGGTGTAGAAAATATTACTTTTAACAGCTTTTTTTGAGCGCTGTGTATATGAAATTCCTCCATCCATCGCTTCCCTTTATCATTTCAAGAAAGGAATCTAACAATTGGGAGGAAATGTTTTCAGTTTTTGTTTGGTCAGCGAATTACAGCACATCAATGATTCATAGTGCTGTCGGGGGGGAAGGCAAAACTCTGACACAACACACAGTACACATACACACAGACACACATCATGACCTCACGCATGTCCATCAGCTTTAATAGGAAATCCCGCCCTTTTCTTAAAAACTAAAATAAAAACTAAAAAAATACATAATTATATAATATAATATATTATAATAACTTTTCACATAGCTAGCTGTAAAAATAAGTGTCACTGTGTAGCTGTAAACATGCTTACGTGGCCCAGTAAGATTCTACATTTCACCTAAACAAAAACTAAACAGTAGTGACATCAATATACACGTGCAACACAGAGAGCTAACTTTGAACTGACATTTGTTTTAATTTTTCATCAGTGGACACAACACATTTCTTGTTTGCTTTGTTGATAACAGACATGTTACGCCGTGCATGTGCGTTCCATTTGCTGCTAATTAGATTGCAAGCAGTGCACTGAAGCGTGTGTTGTAGCCTCCCTCCCTCGGCAGTCCATCTGATAAAGAAGCCATTTCGACCATCAACAGTTTCCATTATGCAAGAAGACCTTAATGTGTGTCCAGCTGAATCTGGAAGTCAAGAAAATACCCCCTAATCTGCAGAAACCAGATCCACCAAACAGATGTCTATCTGGTCTCCAAATTGAATTAGCGATTGGGGGGTGGCATGTCCATCTCTGTAACTCATAACTTTTGGCCAATCACGATAGAAAAGAAAAACAACTTTGAATTTGTTTAAAAGGCTATTCTCCACAGTAATTTAAAATGATAGTTTGAAGTGGAGAGATTACAAAGTGGAACTAAAACCCAGTGAAATGCATGTGTTGTCTGTCTTACAAGCAAATACAACCGCAGCATGTTTTAGAATTGCAAGAAAACCCTACAGCAGACGTCTCCCAGAGAAAATGTGTGTCTTCAAGTTAGCGCTTAGCATAACATGTTCTTCTCTTTTATGACTCGTGACCACATGCCCAGTCATAATAATTGGATCATAGAAAGTGGGCTTTGTATACCACAATGGAGCCAGGTGGTTGAAAAATAGGAGGAATTAGTCATAAAAAGGAAAGACAATTCAGTAGCAAGTTATTGCATTTTAATAAAAGTTTATAAAGATGTTTACTTGTAGAATAATTTGCACCACACAATACAACCAGACCAGGAACAAAAAAATGTCCAGCACACCTTAAAGAACTTATGCTCAACTTTGATAATGATCTGTATCCACCGACTGCCTTGTGAGCTAAATGTGCAATTCTTTAACTTGGCTTATTCGAACACAGGAAAACCATTGCTGGATAATTTCATTAGGAGGGTCATTATGTCCTCACCATGTGTCTATCCACACTCCATTCACTCTGAATATTCCCTGGATGAAGTGTGTGCGTGTGTCTGTGTTTCTAATAGGACGGGGGTCTGGTTGTTTCTGGGCAGTGAAACCTGAACTCTCAAAAGAGATGGACCCCCTATGAGCAGACAGTGCAGGGTCATCTGGGGCCATAAATCTCTGTTGGTTTACAGGGCCATATAAAGGTAAAGATCCTGATAAACGGTGCCACTAATACAAGACGTTCAGTGAACACAAAGAGCTGCAGGCGGAAGACTATCTGGGTGGAGGGGATACAGTAACGGAGCCGGCTGCACTCTGACAGTACAATAACATTTCTCAGACCCACTAGCACAAACAAAGGAAACAGACGGAAAGAAAGAGAGAGAAAGGGAGGGAGAGATTGGCACATACTGAAAACAGCCTACACCAACCAAACCACAAGTCAATTGTTTAATCAAGATATAATACTACAAGTCTGCTTTTGGGAGAAGTTATTGCTTATTGCTTTACTTATTGGCACGACTTAATTGACAACACAATGTGTCAAAGGAAATTCCAGCACATACATGTTAAAGAGTTGTTGTCAGAAAAGGCAAAAAATATATATTTTTTTTACATTTACGCTACTTCATTAACGCTACTTCAAGCCAAGCGCATGTGTGACCCCTTACTTTAAACGAGCGGAACATACTCTGTCAAGACCAGCGGGTGGCGCACCTCCACACAATATTGAACAGCGAACACTTACTTGCACTCACGGTCTTCCAGGTCAAAGTGCGGGTTGAAATTGATCAGAATCCTCTGGTTCGGTCCAGGAGCTGTAATCACCCATATGCATTTCTGAGACGGGTGGTAAGAAACCGGGTAACCAGGTGAAGTGAGGTAATTTGCGCTAGTGATTCTTATGTTGTCCCCACATTTGTCTGGAAGAAAAGATCAGAAACAATGGCATTAGCTGTTGAAAACGGAACCATACAACCCGATCCATAACAACTAATATAACACACACCTGTAGACAAATAACTCCTAAGACAATGCAAATAAGTTTTGGTGCTTTTGTTATAGTAATGGTCTCCCCGTGTTCAACGTGGCATTATTTTAGTGTTTTGTTTTTGTTTATGACTATAATCTGGTATAAAATTATGTTGTCTGTCTTAACATTCTCTTAAACAGAAACAAAAATCTCCTAGTCGTTTCGGTCTATTTCTCAGTTCCAAGTAATGTATTAATATTTTCACCTACAGTTAACGCTATGATCTGCCAGAGAAGCGCGACTTATCCATACTTATCCCTAATAGTTCAATATTTACTCAGTTATTCATACAATCTATAGCTAAGCGTGTAATTCTATCAAATCTGTTAACATCAAGAAAACTCGAGGAGCAACACTTGGCGCAGTAGATATAAGTTTACATTTGAACTAAACTTAGTATTTTGATTAAATACAGTGTTTTAATTGCACATTCAGACAACAACGTGACTGTGTGTAAACATTAAGAGTACATTAACAAGCGAAATTATATAAAAAACAGCTCAAGTTATTTGAACGTCTTTCTATTGACAGAAACCACCTCAACTGGATGAACATTTTGGGAATACATTTGAATCAGCAGTTTAAGTTATAAACGATTAGTTGCATGTAAGTAATTTCACCTTTGAATTACTTATTGTTTCATTAGAGACATTTGTGGTGATTTTAATATTGGCGAACATCTCAGATGACACGAGTGAGAAGATTTACTATATTCTCCGGCGCTCAGATTTGGGGTCAAGCAAAAGTTTAATAATTATTTCCATTCATGAATGTATTCGGGAGCAGTTAGGCTATTTATCTGCCATGTTCTCTTAACAATGTGATCTTTGGTGACTTGTAGACTCACTTTATGTTCAAAACTTCATAAACCACATGCATTCGGATTGATTGATTATAATTATTGGACAGACAAGAGTCACATTTTGAGTCTTATTGTAAATAGATGCAGCTGAGATCGAAGTTTATGCGATTTACAATAAGACAATAAAAAAGGCATTTTACACTAGATTTTTATAATACTATTTTTTAATCGTCATATCAGGCAAATCCCAGTACAGCTGGATACTGTTCCCTTATTTGCATTATATTGAATAATAGTAACCAAATAGCCTAATACATAATTTGTATTTAGTAGTAATTTCGCCAAAACTAGAGTTAGGAACACAACGCACATTTTGCACATCAGCAAAAAGTTTAGTCAAACTTAAAACTTTGGTGTAACACTTTATGTTAATTTATATTAATAACACATTATCGAATATTAGGCTTTATAACGCTTAACGATTAGTAAATAGTATGCAATTAAATTTTATCACATGTAAATACACGAGTTTTGTGATTATTTCTAACTATTTGAAAGTACATAAATTGATCATTGTAATATAATATTTAATGTGATTAGGGAAAATTATTATAATGTGTGACAAGAATTTTGAATAAACGGATGTACTGATTCATTGCATTAATTCTACCGTCGAATAATTCTATACCTTACATCATATTAATATCAGCGGGGGTTCACTAACAAGAAAGCGCCAGAGTACAAGTGGCAGGTGTGAGCAGGTGAACTAAAGTCGCAGACCCTCGTTGTGTTCTCGATCTAATCCGAATACACCCTGAAACAACCCAGTCAATTCGTTTTAGTTAACACTTACCATTTTTGACAGCACTGGCGATGAGAAAGATTCCCGTAAAGAGGATCAACACTAATCCACAATGCATCCTCGACTCCTACAGTTTTGGGTGAAAAAATAATTTAAAGAACGAAAAAAGGAAAATCCTTAAGTGGTCGTACAGGGATAAATCCTTTCGCAGGTCTGTCGTTTGAAAGGAAGGAAACCAACAGAAGGCGTAAAAAGGCTTTAAGTGTTGGAGAAATGTGTGGTTTTGTGCGTTTTCAGGTCGCTTGCATCCTGCGATTCAGCTCTGGTTTCCTCTGCTCTTTGCCAGACGTGGTCCTCTCTGCTTTGCCATTTCCTTCAGCCTGTTAAAGAATGACAGAACAAAACGTTGCAGCTCCTCAAAACAGACGACCAACCTGGCGTAATCCTGCGTACAGTGAGCGAGAGAGATGGAGCGCAGATCGTTTGGATACTTAAGCTAAAAGTGGCTTGGATAAGCGAATGCGCCTCCGCGTAGTAACCGGCGTTCTGCTTAGTCTCAAAATCTGAGTTAGAAACACAAACATCTGGCGATTGGCTTTGCCATAACAGCGTCTTAAACAAGGGATACACCCCCTAAATTACAATCGCTTCTCTTCCTCTCAGAGTTTGTTGCGCTGCCTCACCGCCTGTGTGCCAAACGCGCAGGGGATTCTCATTGGTTTGATTACACATATGCAAAGCCCGACCTATACGGAGCCCAACCTCTGCTATAAAACAGACCAGAAACCCTCAGCTCGCTTTGAGACACTGTCCAACAGGCACACACCTCAGATCTACGCTGTGAGTGACCGGATGGAACGGTTATCGTTGTGTATATTAAGTTACGACAATAAACTTGCTTACCAAAAGAAATAAGCTTTTACAATAAACAGCTCTTCATAGCAATAACATTAGCTACCATTCAGTATTGTTTCGACTGTCTTATGACTTCTTTCAGGGGACATATTCTAAAGATGTGCATGCAGTGAAACATAAGTAATATATGTTGTTATTATTATTTGAACTCAGAACTGCGGCGAGTATAGAGCACAAACCTGTTCATCAGTGTAAATGAATGAAGGTTTTGCAATAACATTTCCTAACAACGATGATAATGTTATAAATAAAGACCATAAAGAGTTTATGGACAAACTACCTTTAAAATGTTTATCACAGTGGAAACTGTTGCAGCCATTCTTCTGTCCTTTTACTGCATGATGCCTGTAAACGCTTGTTTCATCCATAAATACGAATAGGAAAATTTAACGAAGTGACTTCTCTGCTTACGCTTTACGCGGAACTACGGGAAACAACACTGATACCATGGATGGATAAGTTCGTCTTGAAAAATATATCGATTTTGCTATTTCGCGCGCAACTGTGTCCTTTTCGTGCCAAACAAATGTCTAAATCCAATCGTTTTGGACAAACACTCAGCGTTTGCCTACAAGCTGTCAAACCAGCTTGCTTAATAGTATCCAGTACAGCACAATTCGGTGACCGCGGTTGCCAAACCCGTTATCTTCTACCTCATCTCGAAGCGATACAGTCCCCCCCAAATCCGTAGGATCAGGCTCAGTGCTGATCACCTCTCCTCTCCGAAGGACTCAGTCTTACTCAACTCGTTTTGTATCCTTCATTTTTTGCTCTACTTCTCTGCTGTGCGCAACACCATCCAGACACCGCTGACTTGGAGTGAGAAAAGCCAGGGTGCTGTCGTATCACAATCGGGTCTGTCTGTAAGCTTCCAAAGAACGTGAGTTCTTTATACAGTTATTCACTGAGGACGAAAGGGACGGAACCGAACAGAAGTTTAGCGCTCCGCTGCGCGGCATGGACTCTGCTATAGAGCGCTGGCGAAAACCGGGGTCCATCCAGAATGTCTCACGCCCGTTCCGTGAGACTGCCCCGGCTGCACTGTGCCATATACAATAAGCAAATACTGTCAACAAGCTTATTTCAAAATCGTTTTGAGTCATTACATTAAAATGTGTTTACAGATGAACATTCTCAGCGTGGCGCGTGGGTAGATAATACAATTTATTACCAAATAAATATCTTTAAATATCGTTATATCTTTAAATACATTTTCTACGTGGACCGATTTTCTTAATATGTCACACATGTATTTGACAGTAGAGAATGGAGAATAAAACGTTGCCGGCTGCACGGTTCAGCAATGTTCTCACGTATTACTGTAAATCAGGAATTGTTGGTGAGCTAAAACTTTCTGTGACTGACAAGCCAATTTAAACTTGTGTTTGCCGAGTCGAGTAAATGGCATACTTGAAAACTTATCCAATGTAATTAAATTGAATCGGATTTTATGTAATCTACCGGGAAAGCTTATAAGATAAATAAAAGCAATTTTTCCAAACGCTGGGAAAAAATGCGGTGCTTTGTTGCGCGCATTCTTTACACTCCAGGGTTAGTGGTGAGAAGCCGGTGAGACATGCCTTCCTAACGGCCCCCGACCGCCAGAATACAACACATAAGCGGGCTTCAGTGAATCTAATACCTCGCTGAGGGTAACCGCACTGCTGGACAGCGGCTTAGCTATGTGCTTTGTTTCCGCGCCGCACTGCTTACAGACCGCCAGAGGATCGACACAAGGCAGCGGTCCGTTCTGCGGCGCAATTACCAATTGTACCACTGGAAAGGGCTTAGCTTATAAATAATAATTAGGCTACAATGACGTTGCTTGGTAACGGTTCTGGGGCGTCCAGTCACGTTACTAAATTAATATTCATGAGCCAAGACCTTCGCCATAGTAAGACTCGAAACGTTCGTAATATAATACGGCGTACTGTATGCACAGCTGTACCTACACCGTGTACACTGCCTGCTACCTAAAATAAATGATGTACAAAATGACAAAATTGCAGGATACACATGCAATGACGAACAATGCAAACAGTAGTTTGTAGTAGTATACTATACTGTAACATGTCCATTTCACATTACATGCTATTTTCTGCTACTTATTTTGTACTTGTCATCGCATCTTTTTATTCAGCTTTGTGCAAAATTGAATTTGGTAGCTCTATCAACTAAGGAGCCAAGAAGAATATGTTTAAAATATCTGTAATAATATTGATATTGCTGGACACAAATTCCTTTAAGTATGCTCCTTCACGTGTATGTATGTATGTATGTATGTATGTATGCAGAGAATTGTGCATCATATATAGTACTGCACAAGCTAAATACTATGGTATTCCATGGTATATAATGAAAGGAAGGTCCACCCCATTACCACAAGCATATCAAATAAAGTGAACTGTCCTTCTTAATTATGTATGGGTTAGATATAATTGACGCTAACACAAATGAACAATGTTAGGACGTATTTAAAATCTAAAATAGAATAAAAGGAACACAAGATGCACTTAGTGTACCGTGAGAGAGTTTTATTGATCAGATGTAAATGTAGGCTATTGTATGAAGAGAACAGAAAAGTGCTTATCTTGTTTTACTAAAACAATTTTGTTCTTGGTCAATGTTTGGCAGGAGGTGACCTCACTGGTTACACATTACAAAGATCACATGTGGCCACATTCGTTCAGTTCCCTGACCTATTGTTTTCTTTTTTTACAGAAGGGTAAATGCATTGCTTAGCATATGTTAATCAGGCACCACTGAAGAGAAATTGGATGTTATAAACAAAACAAAACAAAAAGAGCCATATTGACTATGTTTTAAGCCTGTTCTTGACAGAAACCCGACATGCATTTAAGTATGAAACCACACAGTGTTACATGTAAACAAAGATAGATTTCTTAATTTACCACAATAAAAATCCAGCAATTTGGAAGATCACTTGAATTAAAGAATTCCACCTTTAGGCCCCAAAGTTTCTTATTCACCTCATCAGTTTATTACCAATCACTATTAGTAATTTACGCCACTTTGCAGATACAGAAGGATGGAGACAGCAGGAGCCTTTCTATTAAATTGTATATGACTAGACTCCATTCTCTGGGGGGTAATAAGGCTCTATAACAATAAGATGGAGTAATTTCACAGAATCTACTACTGCCATATCCAAAATGGTGCTAGTTCTGTGGGAACAATGGAGAGCCAATTTAACAAATTTGTTCCTTCCTGTCCTGAGTTATCTTTCATGCATTCCTGAGGAATAATTAGCAATGAACAAAAGCGGATGTTTCATTTGTCTGAGTGCATTTGGATTCTGTAAATGCACCTTTTCTTTCATTTCAAAAGTAACCACTCAAAAGGCAAAAATTGGTGCTCATTTGGTAACTATAAACCTACTATTAATATGACATTGCATGTATCAATTGAATGTGTGGTATTGTTTTGGAAAAAAAAGCATGTTTTGGAAAAGTTGGCACTGTAATAATATGGCCACCCATTTTGAAACTTTATAAATTTTCAGATTTCAGCCTCTTAATAAAGTCACAATTTTAGCTTTGATTCTAAATGAGAGGGTGTGTTGATTCTCATATCTCCTCTGCCAATGTTAAAGCCACATGAAGGATTTGGTTTGTTTGTTTTTGAGGTTTTTGATCCCTGGTGCTAATAAAATAGCATTTACTATTTTGTTCTCTAATGTTCACTTGCATCTGGGATAAAACAGCACCATAAAAGCTAATATAAGTGAATGGCAGAAAGTATTGGAACAAGCTGCATATGGATAAATATGACTGACCCCATGTATTTATACATGTTAAAAATATAAACGATCTTATTCTATTCTTTCACAAAACTGGAGACATAGGAAGATGTAATGCTAAATGTTAGCTATACTACACAATATAGCTATAGCAATATATATGTATCGAATTCAATTAGCATGATTGGTTGGATTAAATCAACAAGCTGTTTCTGAAAATTTTATAGAAATGGCCTTATGTTTCAGTTTATGACTTGTAAATTTTGCACCAAAGGCCATTTTCTGTTTGCACATGTTGTTTCTCAATGTGTGAAAGTTATGCATCCGGAATACCAGTCAGAATTTAGCTACATTAGTTCACACCTTTGCCAGCTGTAGGTAATTATTTGCCTGAAACACTTTACACACACAAACACATGCGCAGACTCACTGCCACACATAACAATACAAAGTCTCTCTTTCATACTCTCTCTTTATTAGTGGGGTTTTATAAGCAAGAATCACTATTATTATTGCTCATACTTGGGATTAGGGATTTGAACAACCCTTAGCCTTAAGCATTACAACCTGGTAGTCATGGCTTGTTGAGATGTATGATATTACTTTTCTTTGTGATCAGAGGAATTATCAACAACTGCATAGCAATGCTGTCCACTCAGAACACCTTAGCTACCACATAGCAACGCCCTGGCAACCACCCAAAATGCTCCAGCGTCATGACTGCAACTTTTGCACAGACAAGGACAACTCACATTTTATGAAGAAAATGTAAAAAATCAGTTTCTATTTACTCTCTTGATAAAAGTGTTGCATTAGAGATTTGTTTATACATGTTTGTCTGTGTGATCTAACATATGAGGCAAACAACAGTGAAACACATACAGCTATTTAGTGTTACAAATGTCCAAAAGCTATTTTAAAGTCTTGTGCTTCATCAGAGCAATCAGTAAAATCCACTCAGTGGCTGGTGTTTTCTTTCATCCTTTCAGTTTTTGCTCTTAGCGCAGATGCAAAGTCTACCGTGAATCCCTTGATTAGAAAAAAGAAGAAAACTTCCACTCTATATTGATCCACTGGGACACCAGCAGATCAAGACACTGAGCATCCTGAGAGAAACTCTTTAATTTTGAAGCTAATTTTGAAGGCAAGAGTGCAGAACTAGCTGTTTCAAAATGCTTAAAATGAGCATCATCATAGTATTGCAGTAAGGAGGTGAATTCTTATGTACTGTATCTCGCAACAGAACAGGTTATACTCCAGGTCCAAAATTAAATGTATTGCCACACCTGCCGGGAACTGTAAACTGTAAAATTCATGCAAAATGTTTGTTCTTATAATATTAGTCTTTAAAAGTTCCAGATATTAAACTTTAGGCATTCTAAATGAATTACTGTGATAAACTTTCCATTTAGGTAAAAGTCCTTTAAAAGATGTCAGAGTCTCAAATTGTTTACATCACTTAGTGTTTAATTTTTGTCACTGTCCTCATTACACAATCTTTGATACCTAATCAAATGACTCAAGTATGGAATGATGAGCCCTCTATGGAACCATCCAAGTATCATATTGCACAGGCTTTAGATTTCACTAAATTGGATTTCAGATCCACAAAGTCAAAACCCCACATGAAACGGAGGCTGCGTTCATTGCAACACATTTCAGCATTCTCTTCGACATTTTCTGCATATTAAAAGAGGCAGGGATGAAATATTCTGGTCTCACATTCAAATGCAAGAGTAAAAACTCCAAAGGAACTTCATAAATATCAGAATAAGAGAAGTGCACCTGACAGAACAGTCTGAGAGGAACGGTATGTAGGTGGATCTGTACTGAGATGAAGTGATGGGATGGTTGGGGTTTTGCTACGAATCCGTACGACTTCGAGTATGAAGCATCACTTTCTGAGCTTTAGCCTTTGAACATTTCCCTTGTGGTGGAGACAGAGTCAGGCTGCAAATGAGACGGATCTCCTTTTGATCTTTTTTCAAGTGTAAAAAAGAAAGAGTTATAAAAATTATATTCAGAGAATGTATTCAGTATACTTTAGCTTGAAGTCTGAATCAAGACTACAGAACAATACCAGACTACCAAAAACCAAGACCCAGTCCAGGACCAGACCCATACTAGACCCATCAAGGCCCATGTGCTGACCAAGACCTAACCCTAAGACTCAGACCAATAGTTTGTGAATACTTGGATCCTAAACCAGGTGGACAATTTTAATAAACACAAATAGAGCAATTGCTCAACATTTATTTTAAACACGGATGCAAATTATACTGTGGCTAAGCTGTTTTTCAAACCATGGAATTATTGCCATGATAAGTCTCTGTAATAAAGAAACCACTACAACCTGTGGTTGAGGTAATGACCCCTCTTAGCATGTTGGAAAGCAACTAAGCCAAAACCTAGATCAAGACCCAATTTTAAGACCCAAACCAAGACCAAATGAATAATGAGACCATGATCGTGTTTATGTGGTCTTGAGAGGTCTCATTCAGACCAAAGATCAGATGTAACTGGTGAACGCAAGCACAGCTTCCATTGTCTCAAATTATCTTTTGTTAGGCCAATAAGTATCACAACAGGTGGCAATAATAGCCCCCCAAACCACATCTTACAGGAAGATGGAGGGGCTGAGGTGGGGGGTTGCCGGAGACCAAACTCACAGCCGGCACAAAGCCTGTAGTCTCCAGCATCAAGCACAGGAAAGCCCCTAAAACAGAGGCACAGCTAAGATAGTAAAGATCAAGAGATATGTGGACAGGCTAGACCCTGAAATACGACACTACAGTGCGTTTGTGTAAAGGGGAGCTAACGCACAGTGTGTGTGTTAAAGCATGGATGTTAAGGTCAAAAGTACCATTTTAATGTTTGATCTCTTCCTGTTGGACTTCACAGGGTCATAAGACTGGGCCACTGTTTGAGCATGGGATCATTTACACAAGATTGCAAAGATAGCTTGATTGAATCATGGGGTCCCTAAAGGGAATGTGTGAGTGTGTGTGTATAAGTCAGAGAGTGTGATGTGTTGAGTGGACTAAAAATAAAGGGTAGCTTGTCACAAACAAGAAAGATAGACAGATTGATAGACACAAGGTCAAAAAGGAGGAAACTCAAAATGTGTTGTTTACTTCTGTTTGACCAGAAAATCGTAAAAAATATGATAAAAAAACTAAAGTTATATGATAAAATCAAAAGTTATTGATCAAACATAACTGCAAAAACTGACACACTTTCTGCCAATATATCTAATGTTATTGTCACAACAAACTATTAGAAAATTACATCACAAGCAGTTCCATCTGAGCACTGACAAATAAGACCCCCAGACAGACAAATAAAGACAGACATGGCATTCTGTTACTGTGGCCTAGCTGAGGCAAAACAGTCACACACACACACAGGTTATCAGAGAGCCCAGTGCCACAGTGAGTCCTCAGAGAGCCACTATGCCTCACTTAGACAAACACTATCTCCCTGTCTGTGGACCCTTGGTTTGTTGTTTTAAGGTTTGTGCAGATTGGATGTTGCAGCGTAATGTCAGAGTAGCGTTTTAAATGTTTCAACTGTCTGCCTATTATTTCTCAGCATCGCTTGACTTCCCACACGGATGGCTTTGCAATACTAATAAGGCCATTTATAAAAAAGGCGAATGAACTCAGGTTGAGGAAGGCAACGAGAGATAGCTGAAACGAGAGAGCAAAAAGAACAGACGGAAGAAGAGAATAAAGAGCAGAATAAGTCTGGTTAGATGTAAAGGTCAGGCTAGTTGTGTGATTTACATACTGAAGGCCTCTATGGCTCATCACTGCTGTTTCCATCCAAGTTCTGTTTGACTGATTTGTTTAACTCATTCCCTCACAAAGATTTGGAGGACCATGTACAAAAGACTCCTGCTTCCCCCTCATCATGTTTTATGCCTAATTATGACACTTAACTAGCAAATGCTGCCTTAAGAAAGCAGACAAGTAAATAATGCAGATAATAATTTCTGTTATGCCACAAAGGGTTGTGAAAGCTGCTGATTACATTATGTTGGCAGTGATTGACATGTTGATGCTGTTGCACCTTTCTGACCCCAGTTGCTTTGCTCATCTTTCTTCAATTCAGTGATCTCTGTCTGCTGTATCTGACTGGACTTGTTTGTGTGGGTTTGGAAGGGTATACCTTATCTTTTCCATGGGACACACTTAGGATCAGTGTCACATTACATCAAGACACTTAATGAAGATAAACATGGTCCTTTGTTTTTCAAAGTAGCCGATGTTATGGTCATCTCACAGAAAGTGCAGCTGTGACACTCTCCTAATTTGTCTTTTTTTGATGTCATTTGTACTCCGGCCATTGAATGACCCACAAAACATGGTTATATTGATTACGCTTCGTACGGCCCCTGACAGTGACACATGGCACCTCCATTATCATTGTGGCAAACAGGAAAAACACATCACACAGTAACATATGCCTTACATATGTTTGACGAGCTGCAGACAAACATGATGGATGCATTGACCTCTGTTATATAGAAACCAATGGAAGCGCCAATGGACGTATACTTGGTTCATGATGGTTTATGAGAATCTAGAAAAAGACATGCTAAAAATCTGTCATCCTAGAACTTTTTTATGTTTTTTAAATGACTGAAAAAGTGACATAAACCTGCATTTTTATTTGATTATACATGTTTAATATGCATGTTTATGGTCACTTACTATTGAGGATTTACTATAAGAGGAACCAAAACATACTAGTGGAGAGAAATATCAAAGAGACTTGGGGGTGGGTTTTTCTGACTTGGCCCAGTTAGCAAACGCGTATCAATGTTCTGGCTACCACCCATAACAACCTATTGACCATACAGCAATGTGCAAAAGTTTACTTAATACACTCTTGCAATCGTATAGCAACAGGATGACAACCGCCTTCAATGGCCTTGCATAGTGGTATTGTATGGGAAAGTACTATTCTATTCTGCTTTCTTTATAAAATATAAACATCTAGTTGTATTTACATTTCCATAATTGGTTGTAGCTGTTTTCTATATCAAATAAACTATATATTGACTATATCTTTATAGTATAATGCGCCATGTAGACCTATTTCGCGAGTTTGTTTTCTTAAGATGAAAGATTCCCCCAAAATTTTTCTTTTTAATAAAAAGGCCATGTTGTAATCTTTGTGTTTTTTTTTCTTTTCAGGACCTAATTGGCGCCACACTTTTGCTTTTATTATTGTAAACTTCCAGCATATCTAATAATTTCTGACAAGGTTTTGGAAATATTGTGACCGTTTTTGCAGAATAGCATGATTAAAATAATAAAACAAAAAAAGGGAAAAGGGAAGCCACATTGTTCTTTAAACTTCCTTTGACTATAAAAAATAGTGACTATTGTGCTTGGTACAATAAACAAAATGACATTTTGGATGTTGACAAAAAGTGTTTTATATTATTTTTAAGCAGTGGAAATCCAAATGTCAACTGAACATGTTCCCTGAGAATAATTTGCTCGGCAGTAACCTGGCACTGACAGATTCTGGGAATGGCAACCATTGGAAGTTGCTTGGATGGTCCAAGAGCTACATTTACTCAGTCACCTTATCTGTTGGACATTTCACTCTGACACTGTCACTGGCCAGTCTGGGGCCTGACTGACAGAAGGCTTTTGGTATTGTCAGCCTTCCAGGGACTAGGCCCTGCTTATCTCATGCCTGACGGTGCCGAAATAAACTCGCTGTCAGAAATTTGTGCCAGTGGAGAACCAGTGAAAGAGGTGAGACCTTCAAGACAGTGTCTTCTCTGTAATTGAAGACGAAAGATCATGAGAATTTTAGCCAAACTATAATATAATTAATATATAATTTAATTTGATTCTGATGTAACCTTAGTGGTCTAATGCAGCCTTTCAGCGATTAAGCCTTTAGTGTGGGATGAATATAGATGTGGTTTGGGTGATGAAACCAACATTATTTGCTCCCCTTTTCCCCAGAATAAAATATATAGGTAATATCAGGGCTAGTGGTCACATCTGTTCATAACAGTGAATACTTATCAAGGTACATTTATTTTTAGCATTATTTACATTTATCATTATTCATCTTAAAGTTTTGGCTATTAAAAAAATCTGTTCTTTTAACATTTTTGTGGGATCAACCCTACACCATACTGTACAGTTACTGAGACAGCTTCCCCATGTGTCCCGGTGTTCCCGGTATTATATTTCTGCTTGTCCTAGAAAACTTTTCCTGCCAAAATTTAAGGACTTAAAACATTTGAAACGACATTTGAAATGTATCTCTAATACAATAAATCTTAAATCATTGTTTGCAGTAGAATGCAATATGAGAGTTCTGGCTTGTTTTATATTGAGATTAAATTCTTAAAATAGAAAAGCAGAAAAATCACATTTGACTAACCAAATATACAACTTATGATTTAAAAGTAAAAACTTTTAGGTGATAATAGTTATGCTACTGTCCTATGTAGATGAAATTGAATCATGCAAAGACATGAGTTATTTATAAGTTTGAAAAGATGACAAATTCTAATTTTACAAAAATGTTTATGCACATACAGAAGTATCTGCAGCCCAGCTAGTTTTCTAATAGATCTGAATCTTAGTGAAAAGGGTTTTGTCCTTTTCTCAAAGCTTTTGCAGCTATGCAAGCATGTCTGCCAGGCATTTGCTTAGCAAATGTATAAACATGTATCACAAAATTGTATCATTACAGTCTAATAAACCTTGTTTACTCAAACCACACAGCACCAATGTAGTTTGAAATCATGTGCATTAGCTCCACTATATAACTGTAGATGGGTTTTGAAAGATACATACTATTTGTTAATTGAGTGTGAAAGTCTCTCACCCAACAGTTTACAGTGAAGTTTGCCTCCTTTCAAGTCCTGCTGATGACACGGCGTGCTACATTTTTACAGCTTACAGTGAATTACCATGTGCTGTCATAATTACTGTACATAACAAAAAATCCCCCAGAGCTGTTGCAAACACATCTCAGTATGACTGACAGATACCACATACAAAGTAAGTGGAAAATAGCAGATATGGTTTCATTGGAAATTGAACTTATTCATAACTCACAAAGCAATCTGCTAGAAAATTTTAATTAAACAAGCATCTGATGGTACAGTAGCCAGTGAAATTTTGTTTATTTCCCTTCATTCGCTATATATTTACAGTCACTAGGTTGGTAAAAGAAGCTCAAGATAATTGGTCACCATGTTTCGACCTAGGCCATCTCATAGACATTAGATCTTATATTTGATGGACCACTTCTACCAGCCACAAACTAAATTATGTTCTAAAAATTATGTTCCAAAAACCAGGAAGACCTCCCAAAGATGGCTGGCATTATTATATAGACATAAGGCAAAAATATGGTTCTTTTCCCAAACTGTTTCCCAAACACTCCCATCATCCGCTGGTCAGTAAAAACAGACATCATGCCTAACCTCATGCAATTGGTTAAGCCAATGGTGACTGGATTGTTCAGGGTAACCACAAAATATAAATTTTATTAATTGACCCAACATTTACACTTATTTGGGATATATCAATCTGTAAATTACTTACTTATGACATGGCATAGGTGAAAATATTTTAACATCCTCAAAACCACATGACCTGTTTCTTCCAGGAGCGTAAAGAAATGTGTACAGTATTTATGGGTGTTCACAAATGTGTGTGTGAATTTCATATGGGTAGTGTGTAGACTGACTGTCTCACTCATTCGCAATGGCTAATGAGCCAGACCACATTACTCTGTGGTGAGTGATTCCTGATGTATTTCAGCATATGCATTTAGTGTCTGATACAGAGACGCCGTCAGAAGACCTTGATAAAGTGTGATGCTCTAGTGGGCGAAACCACATTGCTGAAAGAAGCAGATAAAGAGGTAGAGGGAGAAACAGATGGGAGGCTAGGGCAAGGGTCAAGGGTGGGTGTGATGCTTTGGGACTCCATCACATTTACAGCTACAAAGAACGTGGTGAGGGATATCTACATATTTAATTTCTTGGCAGACATGAAAAGTGTGCATTTAGCATAGGTGGCAATGGTCATTATTGACATAATGCTTGGCAAACAACAGGGGCAAAACACTTCAGAGCACAGATAAAAGATCTTATACTACAAAAAGAATAATTTCATGCAAAAATAGTCCACTTGCACGAATAAGAAATATATGTGAGCGCAATCATATCCCAATAGCTTAATAACATGCCCACTCTTCTGAAAAAATCTGCCAATCAAGCGTGCAAATGCCCAGACGCCTATATTTGATCCTCTCTTTAATAAATCTCTATTTACATACATTTTTTTCTATATTCTCCCTATGCATTAAGGGCTACACAATATTGTGTTATCTCATTCAATTTAAATGCCACAGAGCAATAATGGCTAGCAGTGGCTCTGCAATCACATTTTAAATAACACTTCTTACTCTCAATACCATATTAAAGTGCAGCAGGGTGCTGTTCTGTTAAATGGATATAGAGCCAAATCAAACAGATACCGTCTATATTTACGTCCCCTGAGAAATACATAAAGGAAGAAGGTCACCGGAAAATGGCAAGAGAGTTTAACATTCTTTTTTAAAGAAAACTCAGGAATATTTGCTGTCCTTGGTAAAACAGTTACAATGTTGATTACAACCAAGAAAGAATGTTTAAAAGTCACTCTTGTAATCAAACTGTCAAATCTCTTACTGTCAAATTTAGGTGTTTTTGCTCCGTAGACTTTTATTTTACACCTCTGGATGCTGGAAAACAGTTGACAGGCATACAAATATTGTATATACCAAATTTGGGGCTAACTCTGACCTGCAAATTGATACAGAGGAACTAGATATACTAGGATATTTAGCATAGCCACAGCATACAGTTTTTCCTTTGCCCACTTATTATTGCCTTTCTTTAAGTTAGACACATTTATTTACACAGATAAGATTACAGTTATGCCCTGCCTTGAAATGTAACAGTCAATGATGGACTCCTGTTTGATGGTAACAGAATTAGCCACACAGAGTGATTAACTTTGTTTACTTATACCCTATCTGTCCTGTCTCTAAACGGTGCCTGTGTCCTTATCTGAGGCCATTCTCGGCTTCTGTGAGGAGCCCATTGGCACTATCTTGTTCTTGTAAACATGTTCCAGCGTGTTCCACATCACACAGTCACTAGTTAATGGTTAATGAAGTGTTAGGGAGAGCCCCCTCAGGACACGATTAGGCTATTCCCAGTCATAGCTACATTCTAGCAGCCTCTGGGAGAGATCTGGCTTTTTATGGAGCCAAGAGGGCAACTCTGTTATAACCCACTCTGGGAAAGTTCCAGAAGACAGAAAACGGTAACACATTGACTTAACGTACACATTACAATTGAAACCCCACATTGTGTTCTGTTGTAAGAGAAACACTTTGCTGTAAATGTTTAACATACACATGAAAAGTACATGATATATAAATATGACGGTCATTCATTATCATGATATATTTCTAATGACCTTGGTATTACCATCTAAAGCCATCATTGTACCATGACACCACCACAGCACTTTATGGTGTTATATGCTGAAAGGCCTAAAACCCATTAACTGTAGTATTTGTTTTAATGGTGGCAACAACATTATGACGTAAATGTATTAATAATACAAATCTGAATGCAAATATTTCATTAGACAAACTGTAGGCTGTATATGGCTCCCATCCAAACTGCATTAATATAAATTTCAATTGATTTACTATCACAGACATGCATGAAATGCATTAGCACAAAAATAGGCTAATCCAGTTAGATTTTAGACCCAGAACTCTTTATTTTATTTTAAAAAATTTATTCTATCTGAGATTAATCATATTGATTAAACAAAGTCTGTTGTCTATTATCAAACAGATTCAACAGAATTATTCCTTGTTTACTGGCAGAGTCACAAAAATGAATCAACGCACATGTGTAGCGTGCTTAGGGCTGTGTGTGTGTATGTATGTGTATGTGTGTGCATGCACATGTATATGTGGAGAAAACAATGGATAGATGGTAAGGTGGGTCTCATCACTCCAAGAATTCCCATTTGCTTTTGCAACACAAATGACACCCCGCCGGCAACTTCATGATTACGTCAATTTGTTTGTCTTTGTTTTGACGAGCCTGACTCACACAAACACATAGTGTCATCATGAGTCGCAGCCTGTGGCACACTCAATCTATCAGCGCTCTGGTGTCTCCAACATTTTTCCACAAGAATCTGTTATTCCTCTCTGTCACGCAAGCACACAACATACCGCAACAAAACTTATTCTGACAGACATTTAACTGTATTAATGTAAAACCAAATCTTTACATTCTGCAAAGGCTTGCCCATGTAACTTGATTTTAGGATGTTGTAGGTGGTTGTAATGGAATTGCTATTCAGCTGTACTGAGCCTCTTTAACCTGTTGCTATGATATCCCTAGGGGCTAAAGCTATGATATCGCTATGTGTGTTCTGGGTTGTTGCTTATGATCCATGTCAAAACAGCCAAAATGGAAGTAAAAAAACAGCTGCTCTCTATAAATGTCACAAATAATCAATCAGTCTTTACTGCTGCCTTGGCTTGTTGGTTCTTAAGACAAAATGTTTAATGCTCCCTTTTTTTGTAAGTTGCTTTGAATAAAGGCTTCTTCTAAATGAACAAATGTAAATGTAAATATAAATGAGCAGAACTTGTATTAATTATTTGAATGTTATCATTTATTAAAACACACAAATGTGTCATTTCTTACAATAACTTATTATGTAAAGACAAGTATCTCTAACCACCTGTACCTGAAACGCTACAGAGTCATACCCAGCAGACATCAATGATGTCACTGTATCTCTCTGGTGCCTTGTATGCATAGTGTGCAATGTGGACACTGCTGCTTTGCATCTAATATAATTTTCTCATGGAGTACTCAGCTTTTCCCAATAACATTGCAGAAGAGGCACAGCTTGCCTGACCTCCCAGTGCACCACAGAAATGTTCTGCTCTCTCCTCTCCCTCCCTCTCATTTTCTCTCTGCTCCATGGCTTGAGCTGTCAGAGAGTGACAGCCCAGGGTTCACCAGTTTGTTCAACATCCAATCAACCAGCAGCTAAAGCCGCTACACTTACTCTGTAGAGGCAGAGAAAGAGAGAGAAAACAGCTATCATGCATCTTTTGGAGCCATAACATTTGTGTGCGTAATGCGATGTGCTACTATGAATGGGATACATCTGTTGATTCCGCTGGGAAGTGTCGGAGGGAGAGAAATGCATGCCTGATTACAGTATATATCTAAACCTCACCCCTCTCATCTCTTGCTGTGTTTTGCAAATGTGTGCATATTTAGTGGCTCCTATCTTATCACTGGCACGGTCTCTGATACATGCTTTAAAGAGACAGTTCACCCCAAATTTTTTTAACCATGTTTCTCCAAATTGTATGACTTTTTTTCCAGTGGAATGCAAAAAGCGGGGTTTGGGAGAATAAATAACAAATGTTGTTGAACAGCGTATATGACAAAAAATGCCATAAAAGTAGTCAATATTTTTCTGTATTGCATAGCATGTGCCACATGACAACATCAAAAGCAACTTAAAAACAGTTATAGTAGCTACTTAAAGTAATATTTAAAATGTCCATTGTAATTTTAATGGTAATTAATGTAATATTCATTTATTTAACATAAATATTGCATTGCCAGTAGCTCTGCGTAAAAGTCTGATGCATGGTGCATGCTGTCATAAAACTTCTCTAAAACACTCACATAACACAGTTCATTCCTGTATGGTGATTAGACAGGACACATTATTATGTATGCCATGAAACAACGACATGTATCCTAAACATACTTTTAAGTAGTGTAAGTGTGTTCGTGCACTATTTGCGTTTGATAATATGTATAGAAAATACTTTTACCTTTAATAAACAGACAGTTTAAGCGCCACACGCAACCTAATAAAGATCTTCTTTGATGCATATGTGACTTCAAATGGTCATACACAGTCCAAATTTATCCAGCGCACGTCTTTTCCATGTTCTAAGTATCCCCTTTACTGTGAAGTCAGAAACCACTCCAAATGAATAAGAATTAACTTAAAACGTTTTAGCGAGTAAATGCTTCACAATGAATCGCGAACCATTTAGACTGTTTCAAAAGTGCACCTGACCGGTTCATTCAAACGGATCGATTTAAAAGTGTGATTCATTCGCAAATCCGGCATCACTAACCCATTTATGATTATAAACATTCAACAGAAAATACCAAATGCATGGCCGGAATACCAAAATGTTTTCTTTGTTGTTTATGTTAAGCTTATCAACTCAAGAAAAGATGTGATTAAAAATATCATCTCCACATACTATTTATCATTTCTTTGTACTTATGGTGATTGGCCCATTTATTTTTTATTATAGTATTTATAAAGATCAGCATACACTTTCTACCTAACATCATCCTTAGTGTTCTTAGGAAAGAAAGTCATAGGTTTGAAATGACATGAAGGTGAGTAAATGATGACTAAAGATGAATAAATGTGTTCATCTGTGGCTGAACTAATGTTTTAAAACAAACTTTTGTGGCTTTTGTGTTGAACATTATTTTGTTATTTTACCCCATACCTCTTACTCTCCTGAATGCACCATCTTGTTTTCTACATTCATATACAAAGTATAAAAACAACTCATTTCTTATTTTCCTTTCCTGACTTTCTCTCTTCTCCCAGCTGGATAAAAAGGTGTTGTGATGGAGATAATTTGTCTCACCCCAGGAGGCCCAGACTGTTGTATTGTGGCATTAGGCATGAATTGTGGTTCGTTCCAGCAGATTATTAAAATTTTTAATCTCTTCTTCTTCTGCCACCTCCAATTCAAATGGACTCGGATCATCTGTTAATGTGCAATTCATTTCTAGTTATTTCTTTCATGCTCTCAAGAAATATCACTGGGGCTTTACAGGGAATCTTTTGAATAAGAGGCATTTAAATTTGGAAGTCTTTGTTTTATTTGAAATGCCAAACACATTTTACCTGAATTTACAAAAAGAGGGCTAAAATCTTGAAATCTGTGATGATGGTAGTAGTTTTTAATAAGTACAGCTGTCTAAAACCTTGTACAATCTTTTACAGAAATGTTTTTCTATATTATGCGGTGTTTGCTGCTAAGGCAACCATCGTCAAACCATTCTGATTGCTTATTGGACGAAACATTTATTAAACTTCAGCTTACAATGTGTCCTACACTATTTTTACTAGAAACATTTTTACAGAGGCAACATTGAGGGATCAGAGTATTTTAGAGTCTTAGCAGTGGGTGGTTTAGACTTAACCCATAAGAAACCACACCCACATCTCAGTCTACCTCAACAACCTAGCATCATAGTGTAAATGTGCAAGCACAATTCACATTTCTTTGGAAAATGTACAAACAAATACTTTTCCTTTGACATCATGGTCATCAAAATGTTTAACAGTTTTTTTAATTATGTTGTCAGAGAAGAACAGTTGAAAGACACATGTACACTTTTTGTGGCTGACCAGATAAAAGAATGATTGTGTCATGAGTTTTTAATAACCCCCAGCACATCTGCAGCAGTTTCAGTAAACTAGGACCTGACACACACACTCGCGCACACACACACAGAATCACAGAACAGTCAATGCACCTGCCTCCACTTGATGACTACTCCACATTCTCTTCATTCCTCTTCTGAGATCTGACTTTCATTTTTGGTAATGCTCCCCAGGCTTGGCCATCATGCTCTGCAGGAATGCTATCTTCTGAAATGAACCAGAAACTGGAGCTGTTGGTTTTCCATTTTCCCACCTATTAGCCCAGAACAGGTCAAGCTTAACCTCCACTCCAGCTTAACCCTGACCTCCAGATGCAAGCCTCCAGCACCTTCTAACCACAAGGAAGATATTTTCATACCCTGCAAGAAAACTCCTGCAAGTTATGACAATACAGACCAAGTGTGGCTATCTTCTTTAAAGGTATTGTATTTTTGAACCAGAGACGAGGTTTGTCTCTACAGTATTTTTAAATGTGCTGCGTTGATTTCACTCATCTGTGACTTGTGCTGGCATGCATTAATGTGGTGGGAAACAGTTTTGAGGAACATTCAGTGATGTCCTGAAGTCTTTAGTGGAGCACATTTATCAGCTGAAAACAGTCACAGGTTTAAAGTCGGCTAATCCCTGCTTTGATTAGCATTCACACTCTCTGTGTTACGTCTTACCTGCCCTCTGTACTCAACATCTGTCCTTAATAAATACTTATAATAATTATAAGAATCTCTCAATAACACAACATAACTGTCAAATGTTTTCAGTTGTGTTCAGCTTTTTTTGGAAAATGAAGTTGTGAATGCACAGAATCTGGAATTTTCATTTATTGCTACACAACTGGGACTGGTGGATTTTGTTTTAAATTAATTTGTGTTTTTGCCTGCATTTGTCTGCCTTTGTTTTTGTAAATGGGTTGATTTTGAATCACTGGCTGACTTCTGAATTAGCTTAAACTGTCTTCAATTTCTTCTTTATAAACCAGTATAAGTTAAACAGTCCAGTATTCTCTCTCTGCCACAGTACATCAGAAGAAAGGGGAGTTTTTTTAATCCCTTGTGCCTGGAAATATTTTTCCTTCATTGGCATGACAATGCACACAAAAGAAACAATTATTTCATATCTCCCTATTGAAAATGACTTACCCGCATTAGCTAATTAACCACATCCACCAGGTATTAATGAGTGCTTTGTTAAGCACTATTATAGTGTTGCCACACTAGTGGCTCTTCACTCAATGAAGGGCTGTTTGCTTTTATATCAGGGTAATGGAGCCAATCATTTCAAAATCTGTGAAGTTTATTCTGTATTGGTTACAGTCTCTCTTTTAGGTATAAAGTGGGTTACCTACACCCATATATAATGAATGATTATTGAAGTAGCAGTAGTGTACATCCCATAATGCTAGCAGGCTATATCAGCACTATCTATTTATCTCTTTGGCTTAAAGATATAATGATGATGGAGCTCTTCACTGTGTCCCCACAACAGAAGCCAAACATAAAGAACATTTTCTCATCTAAAAAGCATGTTTACATGATTACATGATTACTAAATGTATCCTTGTATCTGTTTGTCATTTAGAAGGAGAGGAAAATCATCAAAGTGAGCTGATTCTTGAGTCATAGTCTCTCTATGAAATCCTCTAGGCCGTAGTCTGATTTTAGCATGAGGACGGCGAAGGTAGAACAAACAGAATAAATTTGTTAGTGTAAAAAAATAATGTCCTTGTTTCAAAATCCTTTCTTTAGGTTTACCGAACATTCAATTTACAGCTTAATTTTGTGATGTTGAATAAATCTTATACGTTTAACTGTTCATTAACCCTATGCACAGTTGGGGCACTGTTTAGTAATAACAATAACAGTTTTTTATCCAAACAGAGATTTTATAATAGGTTTAAGGTCTTTGGTTAGATTATAGATTGTAGGAACATAATCAGATTCATACACATTCAATCACCTGTAAATCTCCTTTTAGACTGAGGACTGCTTAAAATATGTAAAGGCACAAAAGTAATTTAGCTGATTTACGTCACATCCAAAGATATTATTAATATCTTCAACTACTGCACATTGTTTTCTGTGTTTCTTTTGATAGCATTCAACTGCACAGTACTGCAGCTTTGATTCCAGTAAATTTACATGGGGAGTGTGACAATGTGGATTTGTTGTGGTTGCCATGGAGACGATTATAGGCCAAGTGAGTTAATATAGCATCATTTGTTGCGATGCTGTACTGACAAGCATTACATCTTGAGTCATTCTCTGTTGTTAAGATCACTTTTTAGGGCACTACAAAACAGATGGTGTGTAATTCAGTGGGAGGACCTAGCCCTGCCCACAGCTGTGAACACCTAGTAGTACTGCAATAGTACTGAGGAAATATTATTGCCTAAAATATTTGTCCCATACAAGGCATAGAAAGATCCAGGTTGGAGAAATAATGGAACACAAAATGAAATTCTGAAGCTTGTTTACATGGCTCTTTTTCATAAAAAGGAAAGTATACAGTTATCAGGGACCGTCAATCTTCAAAGGACAGTAAAATACCAAAGTGTTCCCTAAGACTTGATATTTTAAGTCTTCAGAAGACGAATGATAACAGAAGCCATGATAATTCTTCTATAATCCTACTGTCTGCTGTAGCTTTATTGTGGGTGAGTACACTGATACATGCAGTGTTGTGATTGGTTACATATGTAAAAACTATTTATGTTTGGCAACATGTTTTGCCAATGTGTCTATATGTGACAAGTGTGAAAATGCACATTCACAAATAAAATTGCCAGCTCTGACACAAAGCTATTACAGGCTGTATCCTTTCAAAAGACTTAAGCCACAAATTGTGCAAACTGCTTTTTTGGTGTTTATTAACTTTTTTGGAGCTCAACAGCACATTGTTTGCTTAAACCTATTGTGATCCATGAAATGATGAAAGTCAAATGGGTTTAAACAACATTATGGTGAGTAAATGATTCATTTTCATATCTGGGTGCATTATTTCTTTAAATGGGGAAAAGGAGGACAAATAATAGCAGGGGCGGTTATCTTGTATAACCCGAGAAAAGCAAATAGGTGGAATAACCTGACTAAGTGGGCCATTCATGTCGGTGGTGGTGTAAGAGACAGATGAGTTTTCAAAGAATGTTTGTCCTTCACAACATTCACTCCCAAAACTAATAATTATAGCCTGAGCAAACATCTGCTATCTCTCTTTCATTTGTCGTTTGTTAGTCAAACAGTAATAGACCATAACTTTAATTAAACCTTGCCATAGTTTAATAAATTCACACACAGACACAGGACCACAAATCACTTCAGAAAAGATAACATTCTGACATTTTCCTTACTGAAAAAAGATACCAGCCTTAGTGAGCTACCTGGTTTAAGATGATCTAGCTGGATTTAAAAAGCCTAGTCATGCCAAGGTCATGCTAAAACCAGCTGGTATCCTAGCCCGACCAGCTGGCCAAGAGCTCGAAACCTATCTAAAACCAGCAAAACAGACCTGCTAACCACTGTAGGCTGGTTTAAGATGTTATTTTCAGCAGGGAACACAACATTTTATTTGTACTGTCAATGATATGTAGGAAGGAGACTCCTGTGTTTTCCCTCTTAACTGCAGAACAGTCGTGTTGAAAGTCTACATTAAAAGGGCAATAAATCACCAGAGATTGTTTGTAACCTCAAGGAAACTCTTTTAGAGGCTCTTTTAAAGAGAACTTCTGGTAAAACCTTCAATTTGGTGTTGTCATTTTATTGTTTCTATACTTCCACAGATATTGGGAACAAATCCCCCCTCGGCTGTTCTGATAAAATGGGAGAGAGTCTGTGGCGTCTTGTATCTTAATTTCTTAGATCAATGTGCATGTTAAATATTGATCACAAAAGAAGGTAATTTTGCAGGACTGTGTTTTGTTCTTTCCTCCCTTCAGCTGTGTCTCTTTTCGAATCTTCTTCAAAAAGAGAACACGTTTCAGCTGATTCGTAGAGCACATTTTGACAATGAGTGCTGATAAATACAAGGCGTCACATCTCACGTCTTTGAATAGAAGTGCGAGAATCTTTATTGAAGCTGTCACATTCATCTTAAAACAGCTCTGTCCTCTGTGTGTTTCCCTGCCGATGCTATCTGGGACAGAACAAATGCAGTTCCCTGTTTTATTTCAGCATGGGCTTTCATCTGTGCCGTGCCTTATCTGAGCACAGAGAGGAAAATGGAAAGTGTTGTGACATTTATCTTACTGCGTATGTCTTCTTTCTTTATCTCGGCTGAGAAGATACTGTACTGTAAATGTTTATAACAGCAGAAAAATGAAGATGGAAATGAGATGCAGGGCCTAAGGCTAAAGTTTCACCAGTGGTGATGTTTTAGGTAAGACTTCTGCACACGCAGACATGTAAACAAGGATCTTATGACTGTGCTGGTCAAAAATTGAAAAAGCTTTGAAAAATCCCAGTGTATCTAAAGTTTACTTTTGACAAGGTCCCTGATAATTTTAGTTAACTGCTTATACAGCCCAATTTGTAGCTGTTTGTTGACAGCGTTATGCAGTCTTTCCCAACAAGCCGTTATTGATGGACAGATTAAATAAGCTGTTGAACCCGACAACCAGTTTTGAAATGGTTGTGAAAGGGTCATGGAAAATAAACTTTGGATTATGGATCCTAGAGAAGTGCAACTTTAATAAGAAGAGAACCTCTGGGGGAAAAATATTTATAATGCAAAAAATGTATGACATGGCCTCTTTAAGGTTGTATGATCTGTTTTTCTTGCTGGGTGTTTTCTTCACGACACCATCTCCCAACCCTACTGGTTGTATTGCCCCAGGCTTCATAATGAAAGCTAGCAAATGGAGTTACTGAATCTCTTTTGTATCACACATTCACACACTGTGGGCTCTTGAAACAGCTGGAAAGTGTAACTGAAGGCACATTTGATGCCTGCCATAGATGGGGTCAGAGACGATTCCTAAATCTTGTTGATTAAATTCAGACTGCACTAGAAAGAGACTGTGGATTACTGGAGACGCTTAGCGTGGCACATGCTAGACCCCATGCAGTTACTGTAGCTGAATGTCAAACTTTGCTTTGAAGATCAGATAAAACCAAGAAGGTAACAAAAAAGACATGAAGGGATAGAAAAAGCAGTAGATTAAGCGGGAACATTCTTCACAAAAAGGAGAAATCTGGTTTAAGTGTTAATGTTTTTTCATAAGGCATTTATCAAGTTGTCTTCGGTTCAAACCTTAAACAACTGCAAGATTAGCATAGCCACATAGTCACCTAATGGTTTTCGAATGAATCAATCCTATTAGATTTAGTTCTTGTCTGTATAAGTGTTTTGCTTTTGCTATAAAAGGCTTCCAGTTGTACTGTACCTTTTTCAAGGGTTGTGAGACACTGTCCGTAAGGTACATTGTACCTTTCTCCTCATGATGCTGTGCTGAGTCACTTCCGGATGTTTTTGTTGAATCGAAGCAACAAGAGTTCTACAGCCTGCTTGTGATCAATAGCTCTGGTTCGCATTGCCTTCTTGATTTATTTCTAATGTCAAAGAAAATGTCATAAAAGGTCTAAAAAACGGAACAAACATACACAACCATTAGAAGCAACCTGTGTTCTGTTTTAATGAAATGAACAGCAAAACAAATAGCCTTCTAAGATGTGCACTGTTTATGTGGAGAGGCTAACGGTATTGATGTGGTGTATCAGCGAGGCTGCAAACACGCTAATATATAGTGAAAATGTCATCTGTCCAATCAATCAATCTACTTGGCTGACAATGACTGACAGCTCCAGAATGAATGATTCTCTGTGGCAGGTGCCTTATCTGCACATGAGTGCATATACATATCCTAAATGTTTATTCTCTTTATCCTCTTGTCACATAAATGTTCAGAGGTTGAAGTACTCTGAATATCTTCATTGAAGAAGCCAATAAGATAAGAGACCAACATACTTTCCCACTGCCACTGAACAGCTGGTTTATGCTGGTTTAAACAGCCGGACCAGCACCAAGCCACCACTAACCAACATTTACTAGTCTAGACAGGCATGGAAAGTTTTGATGTATACAACGTATCTTCAATATCTTTAAACCTTTTGTGCAGTGAGCTAATGAGAAGCCATCAGTTATTGTACCCATGGTTAAAGAAAGGTCTCTGTATAAAAACCACAGCTAAACTATGTCTACCATGCACGAACAATAAAACATTTTCGCAATTGCATTGAAAACCTTCACATACTTCAGTTATTAGCATGCTAGCAAGAATGCCGCTTCTAACTGAGCTGTGCAATTGTAGTAGTTGGCAGGTCAATCAGAAGTTAAAGGTTTCTGGGGAGAGTTTTTGTCCATGTTGATTGGCAGCTGCAACAGGGGCAGCAGATGGCTGGGCGGATGTCCAGGGCAGAGGGGATGAGATTCTCCATGTCACCCTGAGTGCCTATGGCTTGTTAGAGGCAGGAAGAAAAGGACATGGCCTTTGCGACCCACGGCCACATACTGTACTTCTTGTTACCCATCATCACAGATACATACAGTGTAGGACAGTTGTGGCTGAACATTAATGTCACTTTAAACTATAACAGCACAGTAAGTGCACAGCATTCGAATGAACATATATATCTGTTACAATGGAATGCTGATTTTTTACAGTTAGTTTTGATGAAGATAATTATGATTTATTCATTAATTTAGTCTATTTTACTTTGACTAAAGTGACAATCCGTTTTTGTAAAAGAAATGTAGATGACAATATTGTGCATCATCAAACAGTAACAAATGTTAGCAATTTTTTTCATATATGACAAAAAGTCATGTATTAAGAAATACAAGAAAATACAAGAAAATGTTTTTGTAATATTTTCTTGGTTTTGTCCATGTTGAAACTTTATTAGTCACTTTATCATCACCTCATCTTTGACAGAACCAAAAAACCCTTTTTGCACTGCAACAGGCATTTACACTGCGATGGAATAACTTCCACTATCTTAGCGGCTGCTAGCTTGATGTCCTTGCTAAAAGCTCCCTTCTCACCTGCCTGTAACTTGGGTCAGTGCTGGTCTATGAGCAACCAATCACAGCTCAAATTCGGTCTCAAGACAGAGGCCACTCACAACAACATGTTCAGCCACCCTTTTCATGATTTTTTTTTAATTTCCCTGTGGATGTCATAGTGTGTACATGTGGATGTTGGTAACAGGCTCTTCAAATGGCACATCATGACAGACCAGTTCCCTGCTTATATCCTCTCTTTTCACCCTGATAGAGTTCTGGGTGTCTGACCGAGGGCAGAGCAGGATGGCACAAAAAATCAATAACTGAGCAGCTGCATTGCTTCTGTTGAGCTTTCTCTGTCTTCTCCACTTCATCCAGTAAGTCCCTTGATGACTTGCAGTATCTGACCTTATACCAGGAAGAAGGACTCTTAATGTGGACTGCATGTATCTGAAGGGCAGAGAGAACACGTGTCTTAGGAAAAAAGTGGTCCCGGTTTTAACATCCATCCTGGGACTTACCCTCAAAAGTGGTCGGCCAAGGTAGATATGATCAGATTGTGATTGGGTTTGAGGACGGGTTTCTGATTTCATATATATTTGTATATTTCAAATACACCTTTAAATTCACACTATTATGACAGGATGGTTATTTCAACGTTTTAAACTCACACATTAGTGGCAAAGTTAACTTGTTTTAGCAAAATGGGTGATTGACAGGCAAATAGGCAGTCTTTTACTGTCGCTACACTGCAGTATGGTCACATGCACCTCTGACTACCTCTGAATGTAATTAAAGCGATCAGATTACAAAATATTGTAGGCCACATTAACATCTATATCTAGTTGTAACCATTTGTGATCAGATCACTTGAGATAATGTTAAAGCAGCCATGCATTGCAGTCCCAGATTATATAGCCCAGTGGTGTCCAGTCCTGCAGGGTCATTGTCACTGCAGAGTTTAGCTCCAACCCTAAATTAAACATGCCTTTTCCAGTAATCCTGAAGCCATTGATTTGTTGCAGTGTGTTTGGTTGGAACTAAACTCTGCTCTGATTTCAAAAATGTTACCAATTTTCTTAAGCACTAATATCAGTATTTCTTTATGGCTGTCTGAGTATCTTCTGTAGTCTTTCTCAAAGTTGACTTTCTACAGATAGTGTAGTCTTGAAAAATTGTCTTCCATTATGTAGATAAAAGCAGAGGATGAGGGATTTTGTCAGTTTGACAGTAGATCACACAGGTGGGGCAAGTGTGCCATAAAGTTGGGCCACTAAACATGGAAGTAATAAAGGAAAGCTTTGCTTTTTTTACAGCCTCTACAAGATGACTGGTTCCTCTATCCTCTATCAATGAAAAACTAAGCGATGGATGAACCAGCATTTTAATTCAGAGAACAGGAGAAAAGATTCAGAGAAATACAGAGAAGTTCTTGCTTTATAAAACATGGAGGTTGATTTTCTTGTTAGGTGAGTTGGGGGTACCGGTTAAATAGTCAGTTTTGAAGTAATCTGAATGAAATAAACCCTCCACGCATACAGACACTTTCTGACATTTTACAATAACGTATTTTAAGGGAGGCAGGAAAAAATCTTTCATTTTATGTAAGATTTAGATATTACAGTGTTTCCTATACCTCATTAACAATTGTGGACGTCTCCTCCAGAGTTTATGATGTGATCTCAACCATGTCTGTCCTCTGTCCTCTGAATTCTGTGTAGATGTAATTTTTTTTATTAAATTCATCTAAGACCCATTTTGCCACTTTTTTAAAAATTTGTTGTATGTTATGCACATTATTGTTCTCTTACTGTTATGTAAAATGTAAAATGTCTATTTGTATTTCTTTCAATTTGAGAAAAAACATCTAAAACAAAGTTGATACTAACATGAAACATAACCGAGAACTTATTGTCTCTTTGAGCTATGAAAGAGCAACTTCCGAGCAATAAAACAAGCTCTGAAGTGTTGAATGCATCTGTGAAATCACTACATACATGAAAAAGAGCCCACAAAATGACTGTGACCGGCCGTTTGATTGACAGATGCAGCAAACACTCCTCACAACTATTTAAGTAGTCAATTAAATAACTTATTTACAGATGCAGAATGCAGAGGGCGCAAAGTTAAACTTCAGACATTTCGCTTTGGCAAGTTTGATTAAAGGAACCGCAAGGAGCTCTGATGCGTCTTAAAGGTCTTCCAGAGGTGTTTTCTTTTATCTGCATAGTGATAAACAAAAGATGCAAGAGCATCTACAGACTGAGGTTAAGTGTGTGCTTCACTGCCCTTGATCTGAGACAGGCATGTACAAGCATCCGCATTTGCCAGCGTGTGTATATGTGGGTGTGGGATCACGATTCAAGGAAGAGCTTTAAAATGTTGAATACATTACAAAGAGAGCAACTTGAGGATTTTTATGACAGCTATTAATTTCAGTGTTTTATATTTTAAACTAAATGTGCCTGGAGTGTGTCTGGCCTAAGTTTAGAGCCTAAACATTGTACCTGACTGTATGCAGGATAGATCTAATAAAATCACGATGCAAGGGTGTTTTAAGGATGCTTTGTAGTGTTCTACAAGGAGGTTGCTATGGTGTTCTGAGTAGTTTTTACACATTGCTATGTGGTTGCTAAAGTGGTCTGAGTGGCTGCTAGGTGGTTGCCTCATGGGCTAGTAATCATCCCCAAATTCTCTATGATATTGTCTAGGATATGGATTGGGTTCAGTGCCTAGGATATGGCTTGGGTTCATGCTTTCCTGTAGCGCAGTATGCTTTCCTGTAGCTTAGTGGTTAGAGCATGGCGTTAACAACGCCAAGGTCATGGGTTCGATCCCAGGGATTGCACATACTCAATGTATAATGATCAATGTGTAGTATAATGCAAAGTAAGTCGCTTTGAATAAAAGCGTCTGCCAAATGCCTAAATGTAAATGTGTAAGTCTATGGCATTTTTCACCTTTTGTATCGTCAGGCTGGTCCAGTCACTAAGAAATCGAAATGTAAGAGCACACCTGTCTTTAACAAGCTCCTAATTTAGGTATTAGCAATAAAAGTGACATTTACATGCCTAATTGCAAAAAGAATCAACCTGTTTATGCAAGAACCAAGTAATTTGCAATACCATTTTCTTGTTAGACTAGAATATGCACAAAATTAGCATTGAAACCCATGTTCATACATTCCTTTGAAGACCCATCAAACTGACAGCTGCTCATTAACTAATTAATCTTGTTATACATTTATTTATTGTCCGGAAGTAAATTATACAGCAGAGCTACTTTTTTCCTGCCAAATGTGATTCTGTCAAATCAAGCAATACTTTGATCAGTGCTTAATTGGTGAAAAGAGTGGAAACAGGAACTCTATTCGGGCTTTGTGAATGCAACAGACACATGGGGCCCAGACTGGATGATTTATTTGAATTCTATCCTTTATGCATGCTTAATTGGCGGAGAGGAGAAATGGCTAATTAATGCTGGTGGAGTGATTAAGGGCACAAGGGCCACAGCTTTCAGCCTGTCAATTATAAAAAAGCCAGCCATCAGCAATCTCCTGATTATGGCAGCGACTGACAAGAACAGTCCTCCGCTGGTTAAAATCAGCCTGAAACACTGGCAGACTGACAAATGCCACTGCAGTCATGGGTCAGGAGAGATGACTTCTCTATTGTGTTTCCTCAGACAGTTGCAAAATGCCTGAGAGCAACACTTCAATCTATGTTGTGGTGTTTGCTTATATATACACTTATAGCAATAGAGTCAACAAAGTAAATTTATGTTTTAACATTTCACAAATGAGTCTGAGATTATATTTTTTTGGCTGTCAAGTTTTAATGGTTTTATACTTCAGAAATGAGGAACGTTGTACACAGTATAAGCAAGATGCTCAGCTTTCAATCAAGTGTCATTCTCTTTGTACAGAGAGTCGCTTTAATGTAAGGCAATTTACACTTTTGGAAAAAAGGTAAAATCTCCTAAAATCTCTTTCGCCCCATCTACCATTACTTGGATAAAGGGAAGTCATGCATCAAACTCACGCCATTAGTTAAATTACATGATGGAACGCTAAGTACACACTTGTGTGGAAAACCTACCAATGGCTTATTGCATCTGAACTGACATTGAACTGGGATCGCAGAAAATGTTCTTGGATAAAAATCCACTTTTAAGCAAAAATGGAGCAGAAGTGATTTTCTTTATAAAGTTTTATTAACTAAGTTCGGGAGGAGCATGGTCATGTAATCCAACCAATCAGCACGCAGCGACACTTGTCCGCCATGTCCAAAATCAAGCTTTTTCCATCCGACGAAGAGACTTTTCTTTCGGCTGATGCTCTTCCACCTCAATCTTCTAACCCAAGGAGCGATCTGTCTCCCCCGGGTGTTTTCCCCGACCCTCCTTTTGTCTCGAGGACGTTGAACCACGCGCACCACCCATCAGGCTCCAAGACGCCGAGATCTACCCTCGCCACCACTGGCGAAGTACACTCCTTCTTCCTCCTCGTTGTCCTGTAGTCCGCCTCACCCAACTATTGCTGGAACAGAATAATGGACCGTGAAGGCTTTAAGACAAGCCCTTCTGAACTCCAATGTTAAATTCTCTCGTAGACTGAACAAAGCTCAACTGTATAACCTGTACATCTCTTTGCCTTTAACAGGTCACTCTCCTCCCGCTACGGCCTCGTCCACTCATCTAAACAAGGCCTGTAGAACCCTGGTATCGCACTCGGATGCCTCCCCGAGTGCCTCTCACCACGTGCTGGGTCCTCTACCAACACGCTGCCACAGCGGCAAGCCCTCAGCCAGCCTGGGCTGCGCCCCAGCTTCTCTCCCGGCCGCAGCGCTCATCACTTCCTCGCCAGCTCAGCACATCACCACCATTACTAATGACGCTCCCCTGCCTTCTTCTATCAGCGTTGCCTGCCACCCTCCTTCTACTCAAACCTTGCCTGTTCCTCCTCTTATTCCCGTTACCTATCCGTGGCTCCCAACTCAAGGCGCTTTCCCTAGCGTGAGGATGCCTCCGCTAGCGGCTCGTGCCCCAACACCACCTTTTCCTCCTTCTGCTCCCTCTACTTCTCTTTTGCCTGTTCCTCCACTCTCAGGGGCCGTTTCCAGCGCGAGCCTGCCTCCGCAAACGGCCGCAGCATCAGCCCCCTTTCCTCCTATTATTCCTTCCCAGACACGTTCTTCTGTTTCTCTCTTCTCTGCCTCTCTTCTGCCTGCGCCACTGAACGCTATTGCCATGGATCCCCCACCTGTAGCCAGCAATATCAGGGCTCAAATTCTCTCAGGTGCGGATATCGATTTATCATTACTACTGTCTATTTTCCCCCCAACCCAGTCTAACCGCCTCATAGACTGTGGCGAAATTTCTGTTTCCTTAAAAAATACAGTCCAAAATTCTTCGCGCATTCTGTCCCGAATTCTGTATTGCGTTTGACCATTATACTAAGATAATTTGTTCTGTGTTTCCTCACAGAAGACGCAAATTGAACGATTATCTTTCTATAATCGCCAAGCTCGCTTTATCCTACGGCGGAAGTCATTTTTTTACACTTATCATAAGCTGTTTTCAGCTAAATGCGCAGTCCGCATCGCCCTGTGGAATCAGTGTCCCTACTGGGGCGCCCTGGACACTTATCTCCACAACAGGGTTTTCTTTGGCTGTCGCAACATTTCATGCACAATTTGTAGATCCGTAAACCATGCCACTACAACCTGCCCTCAGATTAATCCATCAGTTCCTCCCTGCCCAGAACCGAACTCCGTTAAGTCTACTAGCTACGTCCCGCAGCCCGTTATCCCCACGGAAGATCACTCGATCAAAGATTTCAGAGGCAGACCTGTTCAAATTTCATCTAACCGTCAGGTCTGCAACAATTTTAATGCAGGGAGATGAGGCAGCGCTGTCGTTACCTTCATGTCTGTAACTTAAAAAAAAAAAGATCTCTTCTGACTTTTGAATTATCTCTTTACCCCGACACCAACTTTACCAACTTTACCAACTTTCTTTTGTCCGGTCTAAAATACAGCTTTAATGTCGGTCTCGAATCTCTCCCCACTCTAAATGTCCAATCAGCTCTGGCAGAGCCTAAAATAGTAGACGAGCTATTCAAAAAAGAGTCAGGTTTCATGATTGGCCCTTTTAAAACGCCTCCCTTCGACCGTTTCCGTATAAGCCCCAACGGCGTAGCTACTAGAAAATTTTCGGGTAAAAAAACATTTGATAATCGATCTCTCGGCCCCTCATAACTCTCCATTCCCTAGCATTAACAGTCTTATTCCTCTCGAAGAATAATCTCTGCAGTATCATGATATCGACCAAGCAATAACTTTGATTATAAAAAAAAAGTATTTTAGTGCATTGTGAAAAATACTAAAAAAGTATTTTAGTGCATTGTGACAATGGAACAATGGTATTCTGCATTAATCATTTCATTTCTCGTATAACCTATAATTTCCGGATTTCTCTCTCCTGTCCATCACCTCTTTCGTATCTTACCTTCACAGCGTTAAAAGCGTACAAGTCGGTTCCATTAAAGGCTACTTAAGCGGCCTACAATTTTTTCATAAATTAATTTTCGGCCAACCGTCCCCAACGATTAACCATTCACAAACCTCCCTCCTCATTAAAGGCATTGAAAGAATCCACCCTTCCCGCCCCGATACCAGACAACCTATTACTATTAACATACTCACCCACTGCATTTACACCCTCCGTCTTGGCTATCACTCCATTAACCTTGCATGCACTCTCGACGCAACGTTTATCTTGGCCTTCTTTGGTTTTCTTTGGTGCTCTAAATTATCCATCACTTCTTCCTTCAATCCGAGTATCCACCCTACAATCGCAGACTTACAGGTTTTAGATATTAAACAAAGTAAAACAGACCAAGCAAAGAAAGGTCATTTTATTTACATCTTTAACTTACCGTCTCCCATTCAACCGTATCTCTCTCTCTTAAATTATCTGAAGTATAGACGTTCCCAGGTTCAGTCTCCAAATGATCCACTTTTCGTCGACGACTCTAATCACCCTGTTACAAGGTTCTGGTTCCAAAAACACTTAAAATTAGTCCATACTCAGTCAGGTATTCCAGCAAATCAATTTTCTAGCCATTCCTTCCATGCGCAGGCGCAGCAACTACAGCCGCTTAAAAAGGTCTTTCTCAAAGTCAAATTCAAGCGTTAGGTCACTGGTCATCTGAAGCGTTCAAAACGTACATTAGATCTAGCCACTTCCACATCCGTCACATTGTTTATTTCGTTTCCTCCCCGTTTTCGTTTTAGATTTCCTGCGTAGTCCTTTAATACTGCCGGCTCCAGAGTAATAAATCAAGTATTTCGTGATTTGCAGTATCAATTTATTGCTAGTAACATTGCTTTCATTAAAGTCCACTACCCGACCGCTTGCGAGCCCTTCCGGTCAAGCTTCGCTTTATGCTTATCCCATCTTCCGTCCGTTACGCGCATTTCTACACCATTTTTTCAATTTCGTTTAAAATTATCCTCATATTGTTTAATACCCTTCTAGTTCTGAGTTAAAATCAATCAATTTTGTAATTTGCTGATTGCTAATACTTTGCCTTCCTTATGTTGTCACTACCCGACCGCTGACGGGGCTTACCCGTCCGGCACCGCAAGCTTTTCAAACTCCCGTCGGACGCTGCGAGAGCCCTTCCGGTCCAACTCCGTCCGTTTCGTGCATTTCTACATCGTTTTTCAATTTCATTCAAAATTTTCCACTTATTGTTTAATACCCTTCTAGTTCGGAGTAAAAATCAACCAATTTCGTAATTGGCTGATTTCTTAATAGCCCTCCCCCCGGACAGCACGCCAAATACGCATCAGTGATCATTTGCGATTGCATGTTAGTGCGAACTCGTGAAATGAAGTTTTATTAACTAAGTTCGGGAGGAGCACGGTCATGTAATCCAACCAATCAGCGCGCAGCGACACACATATATAGCAGTCTCGCAGCATCCCTCCGCCACCCCATCACCTCTCTCTTAGCTGGTATCTACCTAAGTCAAGGACTGGTAGAGTACTTTAGGTTCGGGCCAAATTCTGAGCTCGGAGCCCTCCCCCCGGACAGCACGCCAAATACGCATCAGTTATCATTTGCGATTGCATATTAGTGCGAACTCGTGAATAAGCCTATAGGTAAAACTTGTGCATGTTAACATATCAAAAGTAGTATATTTCTAAATCTGTTTTTTCACACCAGCAAATAAATATTCCAGATTACAAGGTCACATAACTTAGCATTGGCCACAGTGACCTGTCTATGTAACTGTTCAGTCACACTTTCAAGAGCATTCTGTTCCTTCCTGGTTTCCATGACAACCAAACCAAAGATAGTGTACTTTATAGCAGGATGCTGGCTGCATGGAAGGGTTGTTTACTGGCAGCGAGGGCTACTATATTCGCCGCCGTCATGCCATCGTGTTAACGCCCTCACTCATTCGCTCTCCTCACATCTGCGGAGACAGAGCACAATAATTACAGTCTCCATGGCAATTCCATTATGATTTTTTCTCCCCTCTGTTTTTGGAATTGAACATTTGTAGTTATGACTATTATCTTCAACAAGGCATCTGCCTTCATGTGCCCTCAAATGTAATTTTCACATAGGCAAGGACATCAGAAAATAACATCTGTGTTTAGCAATTTTGCAGTCTGTTTGTATTTTTCTCATTTGTTATTTATTTTCCTATGAACTGTGTTAAATGGATTGCTGTTTGTACCATTAGAACAGATACGGTTCTTGGAAACACATCAGTTTAGATGTTTATGGCGTGATTTCAAACATCTGTCTATATGTTCTCAGGTTTCAATGATAGCTTTAAAGAATTTCCCAATTACATTTTGAAACACAACGTTGTCACCATTAGCCTCCCTCAGCAGAAAAAAATGCAAATGTGTTTAGTTATATTAGGATCCATTTTTAGGTTTGAATTAAAACTTTCAAGACTTGATTAAGCATGAAAGTTTTAGCCCAAAAAGTTGCCGATTTAACCTATACCTTCCTAAAGCAAACATTCCTTACTAAGAGACTTCTGTTAGTTAATGTTTATCTATAGTGCTGTTGTCCTGTGTGGACACTACAAGGGTTGTTTGAACTTTTGAACCCTGATAGAAGGGCAAAGGGTAAATGCAGTCCATGTAGACACAATGAGCTGTTTGTTGATAGCACTTGAAGGTAATGTTTACTTTGCTTGGCCGCTCAGGTGATTTTGGGGGAAGCGTTTGCATTTGGGGCTGTAACAGTGGTCAGTCAAACAGTCAAGGAAGTAGTGGGCATCTGGATTTCCCAATGAATTCCTGTAGAAATCTAATTTTTTTTAAAAAATGTTTTACATTTCATATTCATATCAATATATCATATTTATATTACATATTAAATTGGATCCACATTAACCGGTTTTAATTCTGCAGCAATTAAGCAGCAGTGCTATCAAAAGCATGTTTCACCCAAGCGTCCAGGTGTGTCTCTGCTTCTCCCCTTCCTTGACCTTGGGGGGGGACGTCTTACCCAAACCCCCTTTCTTTTCTCTTACAAAAAAATGGACCAATTAATGGATTGCTTGGATCGGAGGGGTTATTTTTATGGATGAGGAACGAACAGGAGAAATGGGAGAGAGACTCAAAGAAAGAGGACATTTGAAAGAAGCCACAGGGGTGTGGATTGAAATGGAGAGCGTCCCAGAAGGTCAGGGATAATTAGAGACACTTTAAGACTCAACTGGCAGCACCCGGAGGACACGCACATACACACTCACATTGACAAAAAGACACACTCGCACATGCACATATCAGAAGGCTCTTGAGGCAACCGTACAAATGGGTCTTTAGTACAACACTCACGCACACACACACTTTTATTTTGGCAAGAACAACTAACACCTGAGGTATATATGGGTATATATGATGTTGCTCAGGAGATAAAGACTCATCAGTGCATATGCGCAAGTGTGTGATAATAAAGAGAGGAAAGTAAAATTTTACTGCTAATCACTAAAATGGCTCTTTTTATTAAATAAGACCACCAACGTACAATGTCATCTATCAGTGCTGTAACTCTTGGTACTGCTGGCCTTTCTGCATGAATATTGAATATTTATTATATGTT
>JAZGTJ010001311.1:49042-59747 GCA_036877575.1 Botia almorhae | reverse complement strand
CTGTGATAAATCTATACATGTCTATTTGTAAATTCCTGCTTCAGTAAACAGCAACCTGTATATTATGTTCATATCTACCTGCAATTTATATTATAGTTAACAGCAATATAAATTGCTGTATATCATGTTCATCTATTTGTACATTCTAATTGTAGTTAAATATCATCTGTAAATTATGCTTACAGTACTCCATCTGTAAATATTATCCATAGCTTCTCCCTGTACATATCTCCTATAAGTGCACTCATAACTTATAAATTATACCTATATCCTGCACTTGCTGCTTATTGCACTCCTGGTTAGACCTAAACTGCATTTCGTTGCCTTGTACTTGTACATGTGTAATGACAATAAAGTTGAATCTAATCTAATCTAAAGAGCACTCAGAGGGTGGAGGCTTCCACTCCAACCCAATGCTTGCTGCCACTTGAGATAGCACCACCACTAACTCCACTTCAACCTCTTTCTGGGCCCCACCCTGAGAGAGCAGAAAGAAGCAGCGCACCCTCAGATGCCTTGACCGACACTGCACCATCCTCAGTCCTGAATGAAACAGCAGCCTCACAAGCTAGGGAGTGTGCTGCCGTGAACTCTACCAGCTGGAACAAGGGTAACGGGGGCTGGGAGGTCCGTGGGGACAGACCCGGCAGATTATCTCCCAGGATATCCCCCATATTGCCCCTGATGCTAACCAACTTGGTCCTCGTATAAGAACCAGAAAGACAGGGAGGACGCCCGCTTCTCAGTAAAGCAGGCGAGTCGTGACTGCAACGTTCTCATGGTCATGCCCTCACAATGAGAGCATGAACCATCCACAAAAGGCGCCTGAGCATGCTCAAGCCCGAGACACTCAATGCACGAATTGTGACCATCTGAGGAAACAACAAATAGGCCATATCCAGTAACACAGGGGCAGAAAGACATCTTTAGAAAGACGCCACACACCTGTGAGAACAGAGTTGTAAATAAAGCTCTTAAGACTCTGTGACTGCCCTGCTGAAGTGCCCTGGGGAAGTCTGACTGAGGACAGGATAAGGCAAACCACAGCTCATTGCACCGTAACACACAGCAGGCATGAGAAAAAATTAGATTTTTCACTTATATAAAGAGGCATCGGGACCGCACATTTGTGACTCCGAAGAACAAAATCTGATGCACGCCAGCCCACTTATATACCTGGATGTCCGGGGTGGTGACTGGCATGCAAATTCAACTCGCCAATCTTCATTGGCTTTTTATATAAAAGATTGGAGGCGATTGGGCTCCCAAGAACGAACCCCCTTGTCATCGACACAAAGTTGAGTGACAGACAGAAAGGGAACAAGATGTTCCTCAGAACTAATCTGAACTGCCGAATCTCATCTGGACTGTTGAACTTACCTTCAGTTCCTCAATCTTCTGCCTCTTTTTCTCTGGTCCAGCATCTCCAGATATCTTGTTCTTGTTGCTCTTCCCTCGTTTCTTCTTACCTCCTTTCAGAACAAGTTGATTTGGGTTTTTTAAACGTGCATGTATGAGAACTTTCTCAGGACATCAAATTTTAAAAAAGCATTTCCCATTTCTTTTTAATAAATTGCTTTACTACACCATCATGACTATAATATTTTTCCAATGCTTACAGAAATGTAAGAAAATTTACTTTTGTCAGACATATTGTTTGCAACTATCCAACTAATGCAAAATATAATTTACACTATTAATACTACTGTGAAAGAATGTACAGGTGACTGACAGTAAAGTTACAGTATATGGCTCTGATGTCTTGTGTTATAGATATGATGAGTGATATTAATAGAGTCACCTGCTCCCTCTCCAGATTCCATTTCCTCCTTCTCCTCAGCCTCGGCCTCCTGTGCTTTAATCATCTAAAGAAAACCAACGTTACTCTTCAATCTGTATAATAACACCAACATCCATGTTTACTGTATGGATTTCATTTCTGACCTCTTTAAGTGCCTCTATAGATGCAAAGTACTTAGACCACCAATCCAGCATGCTCTCGTCTAGCTCCTCCTCCTCTGGCTCCTCCCCCTTCTTACGCTTTTTTTTCCCTTTTCCTCCTTTCTCATCATCTGACTGCCACAGATGACAGAGAGACACAGTTTACATGTGCTTTACACACAAGAATCATCAACACACACTGAGCACAGACTCCATTACTGTTCTTACCATGTCAACCTTAACCACTGCGTCAGATGCCTGTAACACAGGAAATAAAGTCACACAATTAAAAGCATTTAAGCTTTAAGTCTTTAGTACTTTTCCTAATGAAACTGTTTTTTAACGGTGCAATTAATTTCTTGGTTAACCAGTTATTGAACAAGTACATAACAGATAAGTGTTCAACACACTCACTTACTTTACCCCAGTTAGCAAAGGTAAAGTTATAATAATGATTTATAATTTGAGCTGTCAGTATGATTTCCTGGAAGATGTAATTTTGGCGTCAACATATGTAAAGAGAAGTACATAAATTAACCTAAATTGTATGTTTTAAATAGAGATGGCGATAGAGAAGCAAAAGTAATGAATTGCAGCTTTAATGTAATTTGTGAAATATTATAGAAATATTACCAGTCAAAAGTTTTGACACACCTACAGCTTCTATTTTTTTGTATTTGTCATATTTTAAAACAACAGCAGAGTTTTAAAAACTATGACAAAATGCAAATATACAGGAGTGACCGTAAAGATGCATTAAAACCCATCTTATAGTTTATCTTCTTCAAAGTCACAATTATGGGTGTAGATATATAGACAAAGATATTCTCTCAAGCAACTTCTTGAGGTGCATTCTAGAATGCCCATATATGTTGGTGGCTTTTCCTTCACTAAGGTTTCATACCGAGTCCAACTTGACCACTGTCTCCATCTTCTTAATAGCCGGTTCCGATTCTGTGTGGATAACAACCTCTTCTGTAGATCAAAACAACAGCGTTAGTCTTGCTTGATGTAATTAAGAAATATAATTAATTTATAATTTAACAGCTAAATGAGTGTTACTATATGTATAGAGTACTGGAGTGTAATAGATTATTCATTGGTGTTGTTTTGCTTTGTAGCATTGGTTTTCGGTCAATGACAGAGAAAAATCTATCTCTGTTTTAATGTAAAAATGACAAAAACAGCTTTAAAGCATTTAAATATTTAAATATTAAACAGTTATGTTTAAATATCCAAATACCTCTCTATTTTTATTGTTTAATAAATCATCATTTACAGTCCCTTGCAAAAGTATTTATACCCCTTGAACTTTTTCAGATTTGTCACCTTACAACCACAAACTTAAATGGATTTTATTGAGATTTTATGTGATAGACCAACACAACGTAGCACATAATTGTAAAGTGGAACGAAAATGATATACGGTTTTCAAAATTTTACGCAAATAAAAGCAGCCAAAGAGGCCCATGGTCACTCTGGAGGAGCTGCAGAAATCCACAGTTTAGGTGGGAGAATCTGTCCACAGGACAACTATAAGTTGTGTACTCCACAAATCTGGCCTTTATGGAAGTGGCAAGAAGAAAGCCTTTGTTGAAAGAAAGACATAAGAAGTCCTGTTTGCCACAAGCCATATAGGGGACACAGCAAACATGTGGAAGAAGGTGCTCTGGTCAAATGAGACTTTAAAACCAAAAAAGTCTCAAAAGTGACCAAAATAAGACTCAAAAGTGACTCAAAAGTGATCAAAAGTGACCAAAATAAGACCAAAGTGAACTTTTTGGTCTAAATGCAAATTTGTGTGTTGTGTTACAAAATTGTTTGGGTTTCCTCTGCATACACACCCATAGCAGACCAGTTAATCACACTTTTCTCTGTCGGTCTGTAGATGAACTTGCGTAGAGACGTGACTGCATGAGAGCCGACCAGAGTGTACCGGCCAAATGCCCTACAGTCCACCACCCGAATGTTTAGAGGTGGATGAAGCAGCTCATTTTCAGGTAGGTCCTGGAGAACAATTGTGAATGTTATCAAATGTTTGTGGTGTACCCGTGGTGTACCTAACACAGAACTGCACTCACCACTTCAAACCACTTCACCAGACTGCTGAAATTGGGATTTTTCTTGAAGTTCTGAATCAGTGCTGACTGGATGCCTTTCCCCGCACACTCAATGTCCACACGGGGACGATCCACTTGAGCCAGATTTACACGCTTCAAGTCCCTTAAACCCCAGAACAAAACCTGCAGGATGTTTCAGAGTTTTTTTAAAATGTAGGATTCTCATTGACGCCTTTCGCATCATTTAAAAATGTATGAATGCCACTGCAATTAAATTAGAATATCAAATCAAGAACAATCTGCAAAAAAATAATGCTAGATGTTTCCTCACACTAGTATAAGGCAGCTGGTCTAGAGATAAGCATTTGCTTAGTGGGTTCATTTGCAGGAATATATCATAAAAGAATAAAACTTCTCTAGTGCTGGTTGAAAAAAGACATGCTTTCATGCTTCCCCCAATGAAGTGCTGGTACCCAGACCGTGACCTCAGTTTTACCTCTGCCTTTTCCCCTTTCCTCTCACACTCCTTTATCCCCCAAGTTCAGATCAGTGGAGCTCACTGACCATATATGTGCAACATACAGTGTAATGTCATTGAGTTTCTATTTTCATGTTTGGTGTCATTAAATAGGTTATGGTGTTATGGGTAAAAAGGTCTAATTTCTATTAGTATGGGAGTGTTCTAAGGGCTTAAAATGCCTCAGTTTGGCATATAATCACTGTTCCCTGAATAAGGGAACGAGATGTTGTGTTGATGTAGTGACACTAGGGGCTTGACTTTGGGAGAATGATCGCTCTGCTTTTTAAAGAAAACAGCAATGAATATTGGCCTTGAATAGGAATTGTTTAGTGGAATTAGATGGACATGCACTGAAGATGCACCAAAATGTGCCCGGCTCTCAATGGTCAGTTCAGTGTTGTGGCAGGAGGGACATGATGTCTCATTCCCTTCATCAGGGAACGGAGGTTTACATTTACATTTAGTCGTTTAGCTGACGCTTTTATCCAAAGCGAGCAATGAATAAGTGCTATAGACAGGTCTCAGGTATTCCAGCACAGTATATATTTTTTTTTTTAATAAAAGAAGTAGAGGTTGTGGCGGTGTGTTAGTTGATTAGTCAAGGAAGTGAAGACGAAATAGTTGAGTTTTTAGTCGTTTCTTCAAAACAGCCAATAACAGCCATTCTGATAGAGTTATGTAGTTCATAATAAGGATCCAGTAGTCACCTTGAATGTGAACATCAGAGCCTTGAATCTGATGCGAGCAGCTACTGGCAGCCAGTGCAACTGGATGAACAGCGGAGTGACGTGTACTCTTTTAGGCTCGGAAGCCCTGCGAGGAGAGCATTGCAGTAGTCCAGTCTGGAGAGAACAAGAGCTTGAACGAGAAGTTGAGCTGCATGTTCCGATAGGAAGGGTCTGACCTTCCTGATGTTGTAGAGGGCGAATCTGCAGGAACGAGCGGTTCTAGACATCTGGTCAGAGACGCTCAGTTGATCGTCAATCCTTACTCCAAGGTTCTTGACCGTCTTGGATGGAGTGATGGTTGACCCATCAATCTGGATTGAGAAATTGTGAAGAAGTGATGGGTTGGGTAATATCACAAGCATTTCTGTTTTAGCAATGTTAAGTTGAAGGTGATGGTCATTCATCCAACACGATATGTCCATCAGGAGATGCGGGTCGGTACCGTGGGATCATTAGGGTGGAAAGAGAGGTAGAGCTGGGTTTCATCAGCATAGCAATGATAGAAAAAGCCATGTTTGTGAATGGCTTATGTAATCAAGCCAGGTTATGTAATCAGCCAGGTTATGTAATCGAGACATTCCTTTCCTGTCCCTCACACTAGATGTAGTGACACTAGGGGTCCCTATACTACCGCCACAGTGGCTGAACCATGCTATGGATTTAGATGCCGCAGCTGCCGACAAGCATAGCGTGCCTGAGCAAGTCATCACAAAATCTGAGAATGCGGAGACCACAACCTACCTAAGGGGAGGTTATATGTGGAAATAGATGGCTTTCAGGGAAGAAACACATCATATTATGCCATTAACTAAGCTAGGGACTACCATAGGGAGAACCAGATTACAGGCCATGACGGATATAAGAAAGTAGCTCAGACAAGGCCTCAAAATAATGTGAGAGATCTGATAGGGCATGTCTGTGGGTCTTCCGCCTGGGAAGAACATCAGTCCACAAAAAGACACCACTTCAGGGCCTAGAGCTGCATAGTAGAGGGGGCTCTAGCCTCAGTGATAAGTGCTTATCACTGCCAGTGTAAGTCATCTAGGTCTTCTTTGTCCTGCCTAGAGAACAGACATGGAGGTTCCAGAGGGGTGTCAAATAAGGGAGAAGCTGCTGAAAGAGCATCAGCTCTGGTAACACAATCTGATTGGGCCAAAAAAACCCACCATAAGACATGCTCCTCCTCCCTGACTTTGCACAGTGTCTGTTCAATCAGGCTCACTGGGGGAAAAGTGAACATGTGCTTTAACCCCATATAAACTGAACCACTTGGACCCATATAAGCTGAACCACTTGGGAGTGGAGTTGCCACTCTCTGCGAAGCGTCACCTGTCATGAAAGTGCATTCACTGCATGTGAAGGTTGCCCGGGATATGGGTTGGTTTGACTTCAGCCAATGCTGACTCCATAGGTGGAGGTGACGGACGAGCTGAGACATGTGACAAGAGTACCGTTCTGGCGATTTATATATGCCACTGGTGCTATGTTGTCCATCCGGATCAACACATGCTTGCCCTGGGTCACTGTCCGCAACCTCCGCAGGGCAAGCAGGACTGCTAACATCTCCATGCAGTTGATGTGTCAACCAAGGTAAGAACCTGTCTAGGAACTTAACACTGCATGCTCAGTGCATACAGTGTCCCAGGCTTTGCAGGACACATCTGTCATAATGGCAATACATCTCGAGAGTTGCTGCATGGGAACCCTAGCTCGCAGGAATTCTTGATCTATCTATGGGCTGATAGAGTGCCATGCCCACCTTGGGACTTGATTCTGTAACCAATGCTGAAGCGGTCTTATATTCATCAACCCGAGGGGCACTACTCCTGTCAAGAATGCCATATGCCCCTGAAGCCTTTTTAAATATTTCAGAAAATATTTCAGTGGGACTGCCGTCTTGCCTCTGAAAAAAATCAAAGGCAATTCAACATGGACTGGACGCGCTCCTCTGTGAGACAGGCTGTCATATTGAAGTCGAACTCCATCCCAAGAAAAGTTGCTTGCTCTTTTCCCAGTTGACCCCAATCCAAGTGGCTGAAAACCGTGTTCCTGTGTGCACAAATGTTCTAGAGAGTGGGCCAATATAAGCCAGTCGTCAAGGTATTTAAAAATATACCTTGATGTATATATACCTCAATGATGATGTATGCATTTCTCCCTTAAAAGGTCTATAGCCATAAACAAATATAGATGCTGCATGAGGATCCTGAAGGGGAGTCTGTGAAGAGTTTGATTCAGAATGTGCAGATCTAGTATTGGTTGTAACCCACCTCCTTTCTTGGACACAATGAAGTAGGGACTGTAAAACCCTGTCTTCATCTTGGCTGGTTTGAACAGGAGGGTTGGGGAGGGGGAGCCACTTCCTTAGACACTGCACCAGGGGCTGCAGCAGAATGACTTGTGTGCCCAAGACAGTGGGTACATTGCGGCTGGTCAGGGGTAAAGCCAAGTTGATAGTTGTACCCTGGCATATCAACTGTTTCAAGGCAGAGGGTGACCAAACACAAGGGGTGTCAGTGCCTCCCTGCAAGATTGGCCCAGAGAAGACGGAAATTACTCTTTACATGATGTAGTGGTGGCTGTGGCACACAACAAATTTAGTACAGGGTCATCCCCTTCGGTGTGTCCCTGTCCCCCGGCATTTTTAACAAAGCCACAGAGGCTACTTTTTCCCCTCAGCAAAGTTTTGCCATAGACATACATTGCTCAACCCAACGGCTGCACCATGAATTTCTTCACTCTCAGGGTGAGGTCTGTCACTGTGCACAGTTCCTGCAGTTGTGCTTTGTTAAGACCACCCTCGTCCAGTTCTTTTAGTGTTTTGGCTTGATGGATGTGCAGTATAACCATGGCATGGAGGGCTGAGGCAGCCTGGCCCCATAGGCCTTTACTATCAGTGAAGAAGAAAGCAACTAAAGTGGTTCTTTGCTTCTTACAGAAGAAAGAAACCTGCGACCACAATGTCCCAATGGATATGTTCTCACAGTAGGAACACAAACCTTCAACGAACACCGCCTCAGCATAAGCATGGCCCATACATTTGAGGCAGATCGTGGTTGTCAGAGGGAGAGAGGTACCAACCAGAAGCACATGCACAGAAAAGAGTGCAAAGACTGCATGATGGCATGATGATGATCTCTTTTAGAGATAATTTGCTCATTTAATTGACCAACACACTCAGGGGAACTTTCTACACTTATCTGTGCCTGGAAGAAAGACTGCTGAAAAGGCTCTGTAAATCAATCAACCAGTCAAAATAATAATAATCTAAGCAAAGCAACAACATGGATCGGATCCAAAGAACAAATCTGAATAAGTGGGACATGCCATCCCCTTGTCACACACTAACAGGAACAGGGAAGGAACCAAAACTTTAGGTAAGTGTAAACAGGGTAAACATGACAAACCATAAATTTGTCATTTATTGACAAATGAAGCAGCAACATAGATATGGTGATATGAGAATGGGTAATGAGTTCTTAGCTTGGATATTGAGATGAGGAGATGAACAGGAACCAGGAACCAAGATACTGAGTCCAACTTGTAGATATCGTGTACAAAGTGTAGAGAGTCAAGGGGATTGCGATGGGAATGCAATCTGTAGATCAGACAGCGAGCTACTGTGGGGAAGTGTCCTAAATAGCAGGTGGTTGGATGGGATACAGGTGGCTGTAATTAGAATTCTGGTGATGATGAGCGAGTGGGCGGTGCTACAGGTGAGGGAACTGATGGAAGTGAATGGGGTGAATGCCTGACATTATCCCCTCCTCCAGGGGCGGCTCCCGACGCCCTAACACGACGCCGAGGACGGCCGCGACTGCGAGGGGCAGGGCGATCTGGGTGGCTGCGATGGAACTCTTGCAGTAAGGTGGGGTCAAGTACGTCGTCTCGGGGTACCCAGGACCATTCTTCAGGACCATACCCCTCCCAGTCAATAAGGTACTCCAGGCGGCCGCCACGACGTCGTGAATCCAGGATTTCGTGGATTGTAGTTGGAGGATTGTTCCAGGATTTCCGTAGGAGGAGGTCCAGCTTCAGCTCCCGGGGTGTCTGTGACAGAGGGAGAAAACGGTTTTAGGAGGGAAACATGGAACGTGGGGTGAATACTGTACCTGGGTGGGAGCTGAAGCTGGTATGTCACTTAATTGATCTACCTCAGGATCTCAAAGGACCTATGTAGTGGGGACTTAGCTTGCGGCAGGGCAGTCATAACCGCATATCTCGGGTGGAGAGCCACGCCTTATCCTCGGGTTGGTACAAGGGTGCTGTTCTCCTTCTGGCGATCAGGGTGACGTAATAGTGGAGTGGTGCTGAAGATGGTCTTGAGTCATTGGAAGGCCTCGTGGGCAGAGGGGTTCCAGGTAAGTCGCTTGGGTTTGCCCCTAAGGAGGGAGGTCAGTGGGGCTGTGATGGTGCTGTAATCCTTAATAAATCGACGGTAAAAGTTAGTGAATCAGAGGAAACGTTGGAGGTCTTTTATGCTACCAGGTTGGGGCCAGCTCTGGATTGCGTCAACTTTACCCTGATCCATCTGCACGCCCTTCGAATTGATGATATAACCTAGGAATTGGACAGAAGGGCGGTGGAACTCGCACTTCGAAATAAAGACTGCTTTCTCTAAGTTTTTGGAGGACTTGTTGGACGTTCTGGTGATGGTCGGCCTGGTTCCAGGAGTAGATCAATATGTTGTCTATGTAGACCACCACAAAACGATGTAGGAACTCCTGGAACACCTCGTTCATAAACGTTTGGAAGACGGATGGACTAATGGACAAACCATAAGGCATAACTAAATACTCGTAGTGTCCTGAAGGGGTTATAAAAGCCGTCTTCTATTCATCTCCCTCCCGTATACGAACGAGGTTGTAAGCACTCCGTGTCACACACTAACAAGAACAGGGAAGGAACCAGAACTTGAGGTAAGTGTAAACAGGGTAGGGATTTATTGACAAATGAAGCAGCAACGTAGATATGGTGATATGAGAACTGGGGGTTCTTAGCTTGAATATTGAGATAAGGAGATGAACAGGAACCAGGAACCAAGATACTGAGTCCAACTTGTAGATATCGTGTACGAAGTGTAGAGAGTCAAGGGGATTGCAATGGGGATGCGATCTGTAGATCAGACAGCGAGCTACTGTGGGGAAGTGTCCTAAATAGCAGGTGGTTGGATGGGATACAGGTGGCTGTAATTAGAATTCTGGTGATGATGAGCGAGTGGGCGGTGCTGCAGGTGAGGGAACTGATATAAGTGAATGGGGTGAATGCCTAACACCCCCTTTTATACCAGGATATCTGGGGCAGAGGTTGGCATGCAAATTCCACTTGCAAATTCCTATTGGTGCTTATTTTTAAGGCCAGTTTTTATTGGTGTTTTATAAGCAGAGCGATCGGTCTCCCAAGGTCGAACCTCTAGTGTCACTACATCAACACATTGTTGAGTGAGTAACAGAAAG
>JAZGTJ010001311.1:31706-49015 GCA_036877575.1 Botia almorhae | reverse complement strand
CCAGATTTGAATGTAATGTTCGCTATTCCAGGGTGCCCCTTCAGGTCATGGGAACCCTACAGACTAATTTCTGATTTGGCCATAAAATGTATGACTCTTTGTCTTTTCTGTGTATATAAGGTGGCTAGGCAAAAGCCTCAGGGAAGCATTCTGCAATCAGAAATTTCCACACAATTACTGTGTGTGTATCCATTGCCAGGTATGATATAAACTCAAACTTTTGTATTCTGTTGATAATTTATTATTTCCTGAATTTAAATTCATATTCTGTCTATTGCTCTTTACTGATGTTTCAACCTGCCTGGCATAATAAATTGTGATTATTGATATATAAGTTTAAGAAATATTTACCTCAATTCTGTATTTACACAAGACAGGTCTAATGCAAATAGGAACAGACAGAATTGGACCACGGTCAAAATCTGTAGGTCCATCTATGGGGGGAAGATCCGCCTTTCCACCTGGGCCAATCTGAAAGAGTTTTACAAAAGGTGTAAGAGTACATAGAGCCACACATACACACATGCACACACACACACACACAGTGGTGGTTCTAGGGGGGGGCCAAAACCCCTGCGTCAGCACACTTGGCCACTCCACTGGCCCCCCTAAATCTGGAATTGTTTCTGGAATTTTTTACCACAACCAAGCATTTTCGGGTGCAATACACAGTTTGTCCTGCAGGTGACAGTAATGATGCTTGTGTGCCAAAAGGAAAAGATTACGTTTAGATGACTGCTTAAGTTGATTTTTGGATATCTTGTTTGTGGGTAGTTTTACATTAATGTATATGCATTTAAGATGCAGAAAGTTGCCTAAATGTTATTATTGTTGTCCTTGTTATTTTGATTGTAAACAATGTGATGTCAAATAAATGACATTAATGGAACATTAATTTGAGCTAAACTTGTTTTATTAGCTTATTAGTTTGCTTCTAGAGAAAACATTAATGAAAAAGTGAAAAATGACTGAAAAATAATCATAACAAATGTTAGCGTGCCCCCTAAAAGCATAAGTGGCCCCTGCCTGGCCCCCCCAGTTACAGTAGTCTAGAACCGCCACTGCCACACACATACCTACATGTTGGCGTTTATGGTTTATAAGGACTCTCCATTGATGTTATAAATGTTATACTGTAAAAACTGTATATTCTATCCCCTAACCCTAAACCTACCCCTCACAAAATTTTTAATTAACAAAAAAATCACCATTTAGTATGTTTTTTAAGCAATTTAGTTTATGAGGACACAGGAATTGTAGCCATAATCATGCTGACATTGTTATGCATATTTGTGTCCTCATAAACATATTTAAACCCACAGCACTCGCTGCTGTCCAACACACCTGCAGCAGCTCAAAGGCAGCAAGCATTTCTCCAGCCGTGCAGTTGCCCCTGTAGATCTGGTAATATTCTAACTGAGGGGGGAACCGTGGTGGTCCATAATGCTCATCTGACATCTTGGTTATCGGTTTAGCAAATGTTCGACCCATGAAATCAGCTTTACCCTTGACAGGAAGAGTGAGATTGAGAAATTAGCTGCTAAAAATGCAGTTTATAAATGTAAAGCAAAGAGAATTTTGAGAATACGAGAACTCACAACAGTGTCCTGATCATAGACCTCAATGACGATTATAGGAGGATCATCTCTGAGTTCTCCTGCCTCACCGTACAGCTCCACGTTATCAAACACTAGCAGCTGGTCCCAGGTAGGACACAATGTCTCATTCAGGACCTGAAAAAAAATCACAAGATTTCATACAATATCACCATCCCAACAATCGATGCTTGAATTTGCAGTAAAGATGATGCTGATATAAATGTAAACTAAGCCAAGAATGCCTAAATTAAGGCAGAAAAAAGTGTACAAAATTGTCATTTGAAAAAAATGTACAAATAGGATTGTACAAATTAATACAAATTAGTGACCCTATAAATAGCTATAAATTGTCAATGGGATCAGGCATTTAGACACCAGTTTAGGTTCTCTGCCACAGACATAAATCTATATATAAATTAGAGCTGCACAGTATATTGGAATATTGCAATTTTATTGCAATGGTAGCAATAAATAAATGATTTTAGTACTTCAGAAAGCTGCATTATGAAACACACTTAACTCTATACTCCTAACTCTACCTTTCCCTGCAGTTGCGTACCTGTCTCCCAATTTTTATGAACATAACTTGTTACCAGAATGATAAAGTGAAGCAAAAAAGCTTTTTAATTTTGCTAAGATTAGTTTTTATGCCTAATGTTGCATATGAAGGTGATACATCATGTTTCTGAGAGCGTTCACTAGATTACATGGGACGTTTTGCTCACCTCTGTTATTTGGCTGTGAGTGGAGAAGAAAACCCTAGCAAAGGGGTCCGAGAGGCCCGTGCTGTCCGCTGCAAACAAACTACGAGCCTGATACATGTGAACCCTTAGCTGGAAGGTCTGTTTCACTGGGAGAGAAAATCACACCGTTATCACTAACCTCAGTGTGAGGCTGCACCATGAGTCTGTTACTGCATCTTACTGTTGTAGACCAGGCTGATGGGAGGTGAGGACTGGGCTCCAGGTCCTTTAACAGCTTTATTCTCCTCAAACCCATTTGGCAGTCCACTCAAAAAGTCCTTACGCTGTCTGTTTAGGCCAAGCCACAGATACAGCTCAGTTTTGGCCTGAACAGTCCAGCCTGCAGGTCCGAAACTCTTCTTACCTGGCAGCTGGAACGAGAGAGAAGAGACAGAGAGAGAAAGAGAGAGGGAAAGAATAATTTTAACAACATTTAACAGATTTTGCTAAAGAAAGGACAATTACAAAAAACTATGGTGACATAAAAACTGAAAAAGACTGTTTAGAAGATGCTTTGAATTAACCAACCTTAAAAAAAAGGGTCTGGACCTTCCCGCAGACCTTTCCTGTCTCTTCTTCAACAGGAGAGAAGAGAATGTCTTTGGAGGGAACGCGAGCATATGCGATGCGTTTGTTGTTACTTATCATCCATATGTAAATATCTGGAATGCTGTGTTGAGGCTGACATAAACACAAAATCAGTATGTGCATGAATATTTGACACTATTAGGAGTTCATCTACATGACCACACAAGCGAACCAGTTACTTTAATATTCAGCTTCCATGTGTTACCTCATCAGACAAGAATCTGAGCTTTTGCAGGAAGTTTTGTGCCTGTTTAATTTGGTCTCTGACGTTGCTTTTCTTACATTGGGACCTCATTGTTTTGGCCTGTTGAGCTATGTTGTCCTGAGGACATGAGGGGGTTCAGCATTAGACACAATAATTAGATGATGATTAATATTATTATTATTATTATCATTACATCTGAATACACAGTAAGAACTAATCTGAGAGCAGCAGTGTGTATGTGTGTGTGTGCTGTACATCTATCTTCAATGTGACTAATCTTTTAAAAATGTAAAAATTCTGTTTCTGTGAGGGTTAGGTTTAGGGGTAGGGGTAGATGAGGGTTAGGGGACAGAATAAACAGTTTGTACAGTATAAAGGTCATTATTTCTATGTAAAATCCCCACAAAACATAGAAACCTAACGTGTGTGTGTGTGTGTGTGTGTGTGTGTGTGCGTGCATGTTTTGTGTGTGTATACCAGCTCCTGCAGGCACAACTTCAGTCTCTCTCGGTCCAGTTTCGTCTTTCCTGCCTGGTTCTGGTCATTGTTTGCGAAAGTAACAAAAGTACTGAAGAAAAAATTGGCTATTATTTAATACATATTGAGATCATAGATTTTTGGAAACGTTTTTATATGAAAGTCTTTGCAAGGAAAATGATCACTGCTGAGCTCTCAAAAAAGCGTATTTATTTTCTCCCCAGCCCAAAAATAACAGGGCTGTAATTAGACATTCCAGTAGCTTTGGAAATCATGTGGATGGATGACGGAATACTACATCACTCAGTGGACTTTGAAATAATTCAAACAATATTCTATTTGTTTTAACCCTGTTACATTTAAACTGTACTAAGAACAACCTAAGCCAGCAAGTGTCATCACACACCACATTATTTACTTGATATATTGAGTTTGATGAGGCCAATATAACCCAAATAAAATACTGATAAAGACCTTAAAGTAAACTTGTTGTACTGTTAACTGTATCAGTCGTAGGTCATGACCACATACGTGACATTGTGTCCTGAGAGAGTAAGAAATTACACAATATAGATTTTTAGGAAAACGTGTTCCAAACCTGCAGCCATTGCTGAGATCCTCCAGGATGCCTCTGAGTCTGCGCTCGGGATACTTCTTCTCTGTTTTGATAATCTCCTGCACATCATTCAGTCCGTCCTCCTTTAATTAGTTTAATTAGTTATTATTTTATACTAAAACTAAATAAAAAATGACTGATATAAAAACACTGAAATAAGCTGAAATAAAATAATATTAAATAGACAAAAGCTAAACTAAAATTAATAAAAAAGAGGGAATGGTTTACAAAACACATATCGGCATATTTATAAAAACTGAAGTGGAGTAGGGGCTGTTATCAACTTGGGTAACAGGGTTGAATTATTTTGAATCACTTTGATGTCACAAGTGATGCTATATTTTCTGGAATGTGAAACAAACCATGTGGTTTATGCAGCTGTACGCAAAATAAGGAAGTTGGGATAGTAGGATGTGAAAATAAATAAAAATAATTTAAATACTGTAATAAATACAATGTAATAAAATATAAATATGAATATCAATTTAATAGAAATATGATGCATGATATTAATTGTTAGACACACAGTGGAGACTGGTGTGGGAAAAGCTTTCCTATAGCTCAGTGGTTAGAGCATGGCGTTAAACGGCAAGGTCATGGGTTCGATCCCAGGGATTGTACATACTCAGAAACAATGTATAGTATAATGCAATGTAAGTCGCTTTGGATAAAAGCGTCTGCCAAATGCGTAAATGTAAATGTAAAACACTAATGTAGTCATATATATTTAGACATATATTTAGACATTCGGGCCAGAGCAAAATGTACCATGCAGAAACATGCACAAAATATCTGAGGAAGTAACAGAACTTCTATTTACAGCTGATTTAGTACCAGTTTATCTGCAATGTTGTCCATGATGTTAGAGTTATAGAGTCGTCGTCTCTGGTCCTGCCACCAGCTCTTGATATAGATACAGGGCTTCCTCTCGAAATATGGCAGGTGGAAATAATTCCTGAAACAATAAGAATATATAATATATTGCCCAGTCATACACAGATAAGGAAATAAAGCCAGTTGTTTTGGATCAGTAGGCGTCCAGTCAGTAAACCTATCTGTGATGACTGGCTTCATGGGAGGGGTGGTGGAAATGGACATCATCTCTTCGACAATATCCACCTCTTCATCACTAGAGTCATGAATGAGTTCTGAATCCTCATTATCACCATCTCCTTTCTTCTTCTTTGTTCTTGGCTTGTTTGGAGTATCAAGCTCACTGCCGTAGTTTCCTTGTTTTGAGGGCATAGTTTAATAGGTTAAGTTGATAGCTGACATATTGCCGGTAATAATAATGTAGTTCTTTGCCTAAGTCAGGAAAAGGGAACCTTGTTCCTGGAAGGCCAGGGTCCTGCAAAGTTTAGCTCCAACCCTAATCAAACACACCTAAACCAGCCAATCAGGATTACTAGAAAGCTACAGGCAGACAAGTTTTTATCAGGGCTGGAGTCAAACTCTACAGGACACTGGCCCTCTAGGATCGTCTTTTTTTTAAGGAGGAATTTTTTATTGTAAACTCTATAACTCTTTCCAAAATGAATATTTACATTTACATTTAGCTGAGGCTTTTATCCAAAGCGACTTACAAATGAGGACAAGGAAGCAACTTCAATTACAATAAGAGACAACAGTGAATAAGTGCTATAGACAGGTCTCAGGTATTTCAACACAGTTTAAGAAGGGTTTTGAGAAGAAGTAGAAGTGGTGGTGTGTTAGTAAATTAGTCAAGGAAGCGAAGACGAAAAAGATGAGTTTTTAGTTGTTTCTTGAAATTTAATTTATTTAATGGCAAACATGTTGAAAATTGATTTTTGAAAAGTGATCAGCTGTGTTCTCACAAAAGCATCTCTGGATTTACATTCATTAAAATAAAATGTCATCTTGTCTCTTTGTCAGTGCAGCCCTAGAAGAGTAGATTTGCGTTTATATGACAGCTGGTTGAAGGTACAGGGTCACAGCTTGTGTGGCTATTGGCTAAACTGCTGTTGTGTCCTTGCAATTGTCAACAGAGAGGAGAGGTCATTTTAGCAGAAGAGATATTAATGATTATTATTGATTAAAGATTACAAACACAAAACAGTTTTGAAATAGAAATTTGTTTATAACAGGACAGGGATTAAGTATTTTGTATTAAGTATTCTGAAAGTAAAATGCTCCATTTTAATGTAAAATACATTTATTTTCCAGCAACAACTGCATCCTGTTCATTACTGATTGTCAAATTTAAGAACTGAATTAGAATTCTCTATTTAGTTCTGAACCAGATTTGCATGTAAACGAGACAAGTAAAACTGCAAGGTTAATACTGTGCTTAAGTTTTACCTATGGTAATCTCAAAGTTGATGGGTTTGTCTCCAATCTTTCTGTCAATCATAGTGGCCTCTAGGAAACAGCCGAAGAGAAAGAATTCCTCAATCTTTCCTGTAGCATTCTAGATATTAAAAAACAAACAAATTAACAAACAAATGCTGATTTCATTGTGCTCATAAACAATTTACAACAGTTGATTAATTTTTAGAAGCATGCCACATGCAGAATGAAGCCAAACTTTGACTCAAATTCTGTAGATAATTTTCTAGCACAAGAAGGATTACTGTGCGTATTACTACTGGATAAATAATGCAGCGAAATAAATAGAGAAAATGAATTATTCACTGTAATTGTGCGGCCAGAGGATCACGTACGTCTGAGATGTTGGGTATTCCCTCCACTTGCACCTCTGTGGAGCTCACTATCTCAGGAGAGGAGGTGTCCAGTATCTCCACGGCCAGACTGATGAGCAGGCGGGCCCGGAAAGACACCCCCTCCCCAAGTCCTTCATTCAGGTCCTGGTACTCATCCATGAGGGTGTAGCTGCCTGTAGAGCCATACATGTTGACCCAGGCTGGTCCCAGCGTTGGGAGGAAGCCTATCAATAAAAGGTGAAGAAATATTACATTTAGCCTTTAAATCAGCGTTCTCACACCTCATGATCCACAAAGTTCCATGACTTTTGAAATTATTAGATTGCACTTGTAAAAAGTCATTTATTTACAGTGCCTTGCAAAAGTATTCATACCCCTTGAACTTTTTCACATTTAGTCACCTTACAACCACAAAATTAAATGTATTTTATTGAGATTTTATGTAATAGACGAACACAAAGTAGCACGTAATTGTGAAATGAAACGAAAATGATATATGATTTTTAAAATTTTAAGCAAATAAAAATCTGAAAAGTGTGGCGTGCATTTGTATTCAGCCCCCTGTACTCTGATACCCCTAAATACCTGTTCTGTGAACAAACAGCATCATAAAGACCAAGGAACTCACCAGACAGGTCAGGGATAAAGTTGTGGAGATGTTTATAGCAGGGTTAGGTTATAAAAAAATATCCTAAGCTTTGAACATCTCAAGGAGCACTGTTCAATCCATCATCCAAAAATGGAACAAGTATGCCACAATTGCAAACCTACCAAGACATGGCCGTCCACCTAAACTGACAGACCGAGCAAGGAGAGCACCGGTCAGAGAAGCAGCCGAGAGGCCCATGGTCACTCTGGAGGAGCTGCAGAAATCCACAGTTTAGGTGGGAGAATCTGTCCACAGGACAACTATAAGTCATGTACTCCACAATTCTGGCCTTTATGGAAGAGTGTCAAGAAGAAAGCCATTGTTGACAGAAAGACATAAGAAGTCTTGGTTGCAGTTTGCCTCAAGCCATGTAGTGGACAAATTTCAGTCTCTATATGTGCAAAGCTAATAAAGAAAAAAAAACCCAAAAGACTTGCAGCTGTAATTGCAGCGAAGGGTGGCTCTATAAAGTATTGACGCAAGGGGGGCTGAATACAAATGCACACCACACTTTTCAGATTTTTATTTGCTTAAAATTTTAAAAACCATTTATCATTTTCGTTCCACTTCACAATTATACTTTGTGTTGGTCTATTACATAAAATCTCAATAAAATACATTTAAGTTTGTAGTTGTAATGTGACAAAATGTGGAAAAGTTTAAGGGGTATGAATACTTTTGCAAGGCACTGTATATGTTAGAACTGGCCAAACATTCTTAAGAAAATAAAGGTTTCTTAAGAGTATAGACATAGACTATAAAAAGAGCAAATGTTTTTTATATGATAAAAGGTTGTTTAATGAATCTTTGAAAAAGTTCTTTTAAGGAATCAAGTGTTTTTTCTGTGGCATTGCTGCAATGAATTGTTTTTAGCACCTTTTTTTAAGAGCGTAATTAGATAAACTGAACAGGAATTTGCAGACCTTTTTAAAAATTTTAAAGATTGTATCGATTTCTAGGATTTTTTTCCAGAAATCACAATTCTCTCATATCTCTTGTTTTTCCATGTAAACCCTTTTGTATTTTTATATTCGTTAGTGATGGCCATAAGTGTGACTGTTCAAGGCTTTTCAGAAGAGCCCTTGTTACCTTTGTCTCCATCATTAGCTATCTTCTGCAGATCGATGAAATGTGTCCCTATGGCAACATCATTTACTTTATCGGAGTCCCGAATCTGCAGTTTCATTCTCCGGCACAAAGGTGGAAACTGCTCAGTGAAAATTATCTGCTCGTTCCAAATCGGCTCATAACTGCTCTTCTGAATGGAAGTTTTTCCCTGCATAATGGACAGGAGAAAACTTTAGACTGTGCAGTGAAAATAAACACTGGTAAATTTTGGCAACCATAAGAAAGACTTCTGCTCACCTTCTGTCCTGCAAACTGAACCTGGACATATGGATCCACCAAGTCCTTGTTTTCTCCAATGAAAGCTTTCTTGACATTAGCCATGATGCTGGTGTTCATTTTTGGTAAGCCCTCCGCTCTGTAGATCTTCATATAGAATCTCGCCCACTGACGCTCTGATGGAACGTCTTCTGGCAACAGAAGATTCCTAGAACATGAAATTTACCAAAATGAGACATATGCATGTTTTTCTGTGTATAACAATGCATTTATATGATCAGTTTGTGATTGGATGCAGTTTTCTTGGGGAATTTGTTATTTAGGAAATTTTATTGTTGTGTTACGTATGCAGATCTATTAAACTAGATTTATCTAAGACTACAGCTTGTCACAATGCTGTTGTCTGTGTTATGTGGTTACTGATTACTATGTGGTTACTAAGATGTTCTGAGCATATTTTTTTGGTGTGTTATTAAGTGTTTACTTGGTGTTGCTAGGTAGTTGCTAGGGTGTTCTTAGTTGTTGCTGACTGGTCTGCTATACTGGGCTACAAAAGGGCTTATTTATAAGCCCTTTTGTAGATACCACTATAAATAGTGGTATTTATACCACTAAATATAAAGTGGTTTGTTTTACCCCTCAATGTCATCCTCGTCTGTTTCATTTGCTTTGTGTGGAGTTTTAATTATGTCGCCCTTCGCAACAACTGCGATGTCACACTTGACGTAGCCCTTGCATCCTGCAGTGATGTCATCAGGATCACATAAAGTGGCCCACTTGTGGAAGAACTGATGTTCTGCAGAGGTGCAAAACAAAGTCTGAACATCTCCAACCTTCTAAGGTTTTATCGAAAAAGTAAGATAATGTCCTTACCAGGCTGTGAATATACTGTGCCCACATCCAGCTTAAAGCTTCCAACAAGTGTGCCACTTCGCAAAAGATTTTTAGAGTGAATAACCTGCAAGGGTGTAAATTTGAGAGTTTTAAAAGTTTAATGATGAATAGAAACTCTTAAGCTCTTTTAAAATCTGTTACTTACTGAAATTTTCAGGATCTTGTCAAACATGACATCAGAAGGAACATGAAAGTCGAAAACAAAGTACTGCAAAACAAATATTTGCCTTAAGTGTTCCATTAAAACATTAACTTTCAGATGCTGAAACAGTTAAAGGATCAGATAATGAATTTATCAGGTAATGAGTTCAATATTCCAGCATAAAAGGCAGTGTTAGAAAGCCACAATATGAAGAAGCACACCTCATTGTAGTAAGGGCAGTTGGTGGATTCTTTCATTGAAGTGTACTTCTTATCATCTCCAATTTCTACACATACCACTGGATCCATGTTCAAACCCACCAGCTGTCTGGCCTCTATAATAGTAACACTAACCTGAAAGATGAGGCGTAAAGACATTTAAGATTTATTTTGAGTTATTTGATGTATGTCCAAATGATCATTTGATGTATCACTTACTTGGAAGTCCATTGGTCTTCCAGCACTGGGTTCAATCTTGATGTCAGGCTTCGATCTAAAAAATTCAGAAAATTTTGTGTAAATTTTAAAAAGTTTTTTAAAAATATTTTTTTTTTAAAAATAATATGAAATGTTGTGAACACTTTAGGCTAAATTAACACATTTTATGACTCTTGACAAGGTGTTTACTATAAAAAGAATTTAGTGCTGAGGTTTTTACAAATATCCACTTGTCAGTTATCAGTTATTTATAATACAAAATAATAGCAATATTGACCTTTTTAGATTGTTGCCAACAAAACATAAATAAACAAACAAACAAAAAAAGAACGTCCTTATCTATGAAAAGTTGTTGAGTTCTTTTGATTAATGAAGTTACAACTTAAAGGTATATCTATGGACACAGCTGAAGCTATTTCTGACAAATTCTCACTTTTATGTCGAAAGCATCCTTATGATGAAAATAAATACATAAACTGTATTTTTGCTTAATTTATTATTTTGTATGTTTTTTATTGTATATTTTACATAAATTAACAAATTACTGTATTTTTATTGACTTGCAAAATGGCTACAACAACACAGTAAATAGTTGTTATGGCCATTTTTATTAATAGGTATTGATTACTAAATACTTCTTTACACATACTTTATATAAACCTGTATTAGGGAATGGGAATCAGAAATGGGCCACAGAAAATTGCAAATGAACTAATGTGACTGAATGTGTTGAATAACGCTCACCTCTTATTGGACACATTGGTTGTAACTGCAGTGACTGAGGCTAGAGAGATAGTATCAGGGTCTGGCATTCTCATGTCTTCTGTCTCCAGAATGGCTGGTTCATCTAAAAGTTAAATAAACACAGTAAATATAAATATCCTTATGAACAGCACTATGGTTTTCCAATGTAGTTTTCTACACAGGTATTTTGTTTACAATAAATCGATATAAATGTTTAATGTTAATGAAATAAATGTTTAATATGTACTATTAAATATATTATATTAGCTAATATTTTACATTTTTGTTTAGGAAAATGTAGATTTATAATCAGATTCTCACAGAATTAAGGTCTGACCTTGAGCTTTTCCATCATCCTTTGAAGTATGATGCTTGTTGCGTTTCATTGTTGCGAATGATCAAGTTTATTCTCTGGGGATAAAAGTGGCAATAGAAATAAAGCCAATATGTATAAATACTAATATAAAGCCTGATATCTAAAGGTATACCTAAAATTACTAACCCATTTATTGACCCTAACCCATCAATAATTAGTGGGTACCTTTCAAAAGCTTTGAAAAATATAACACACATTGGATGATTGAATCATTAGTGTAATTATCAACATCATTTAAATTAAAAAATAAAATGTATCTTTAGCTTGTCGTTGGGGCAATAACCTCAAATCTGCTGTACACTTTAACATCAGTCCAAAATGTATTTTTGTACCTTAGCTACTCATAAATGTTACAAATTAATACACTGTAAGGATACAGTGGTTGTACACTTTAAAGAAACTTCCCCAGCGCCAGATTGTAGGTACAATGCACAGCGGAATTTTTTAATAATAATTTATGCATATTTTTAAACAGAGCTAATGCAGTTTGTGCAGAAATATATACATAGCCTTTACAATAGCATTTATTTATTTATATTTCATAAAGTACAGAAATGTTTTTTGTCAACTTTGAAGGTGTATTAAAAACACTAAAACTGAAATAAGTTTTATTTACACTTGCAATAAGTAACTAAGGTATCTAAATCAGCATTTATTAACTTTTGTCTGAATACATTTTCTAGACCATCTGTTTTCATTGATGCACTAAAAACTCAGGAATTAGTTGTCATTAAGATACATTGTAAACTAGGGTTGCATATTTCATTTGCTATGAGAAATAAAGCCACTGAAAGTCTTCCAAGTAGAGTTTAATCCAAAGAGTTAATTCTTACCGAACAATGAACCTGCTCCCCTATTTTCTGATACACATCCAGTAGAAAATGACCAGCTGAAGGTGTCCTATAAACAATTTGTCTACATAATAATTATTGACATTTAGAAACAGAGAGGACACAAAAGTCACTCTAAAATAGTTTGGTTTGGTCTAAGCCTGGAGTTGGCCTGGAGAGATGTGATATGCCAATGAATAATGTATGAGTATTGAACCCGAGACAGTGGTAACTAGAACCAGATCCTGATGCGAGATTTTGACTAGCTACCACTCTATATTACCATCTCCTCAGAGTAACAAAACAGCTGAACAGCAAGTAAACAGTAAACATGATGAACCAATAGTTATACTAACAGTTTGAAGAATTTCATCACTTGTTTTATAATTCCAATCATTTAGCACACCTTTCCTAAACAACCCACATGATTTAGGGAATAAGTATGTTCATAGCACAAAGCAGAAAAAGGGGGTTGGGGTTGGTTCGTGGTACTAGGTGTTGGGGGGTTGATATTTTGAGATACTGAGGTCCCCTTCTAACTTTGGGAAGGTGGGACCTGTCATGAGATGTGTAACGGTGTAGGGTGAGTTACACAATGAGTTATAAGCTTCAATATAGCTGCAAGCAGTGAGGACGGGCCCAAGCACTACGGTGCCATTGCCACCTGGTGCTTCTCAGAAAATTATGCATAGTGGTCACAGAAAGAAAATGAAAACTATTTTAAAGTCTGTTCTAAGTTATTTTCACAAGTGGCACACTTCCTGCTGCAAGTTGGTGGTGCTATAACTGTAACTCACAAGAGAAGTTAACAACCCTTCTGCGTGCCCTTTTGCCATAAATTGATTGCCTTGCTATGGCAACAGTGATCAAGATATCAAGTTTCAAGAAATTTTGAGCATGTTAGAGTGCCCAAGTCCTTTAAAAACCTTTAAATTACAGGGTCAAGCCCATCAATGACACTAAGGGAAATACCTAGAGCATTTTTGATAATGAGATAATGAGAAGAAAACAAGCAAAACCCATCACAACACAATAAAACAATTTATAACTTCTGACCACCATACCAAGTTTCATAACAAGAGGCAATTGTTTTTGTTTAATACTGCATTTAATGACGAAATTAAAAATGGTGGACCCCTAAAATGGTGCCCATTGGATATATACGGGAATGGTAAAGGGTATCCATAATTTCATGGCAGGGATGCCTGTAGATGCTACATAACAAATTTCATGTAAATTGGACAAATGCTGTAGGAGTTCGAAAAGCATGTTTTTCTGAAAATTCAAAATGGTGTGTTAATTTTCTTGACAGAAAATTACGTCATAGGGTGTGTTGAAATGGGCATAAACCAAGGAAATAATATTTTTGTTTCTGGGATTTATGAGTCATAATTTATGAGCATAATCGTAAAAATCGTGAACAGTTGGTAACACTAGACGGTTTAAGGCAGAGACACCAAATTTAGACAGACTACAATGCAAATGTGTTTCCTTTTTTAATTTACAGCTTAAAATATTTAGGTCAGCTAAATATTTTTTGTATAATATTAGCTATAATAATTATTTCAGCTTTAAAATGTTAATTTATTAAGTTATTCACAATCTTTTAAAATGTAAAATTATTGCATTTAATAACATTGAAACATGCTTTTTTTTAAAAATAATGTTCAGTGACCGCACAAATTCTAAATATTTGAGGTAAGTTTCTTCTGATGTTTTAGAGCAGGGGTTTTCAAACTGGGGTCTGGGGACCCCAGAAGGTTGTATACATACAGAAAATGTATACATTTATCTATCCAACATTATTATACTATAGTCCAATATTAAAGTATGTTGTCTTTAAAATAAAAACATGTGCCTGAATCTCAGTTGATTATTTATATTTTTGCTTACATGCTGGAAATGAAGCCCAGCACCTGCATTATGCCTTGTCAGTAATTCACAGACACAACCCTTTCAAAAATGCAAACTAAAGCAACCAGCTCATTAATATTACATGCTATTTGTAAGGTATACGTTTAAGTCTAAAGTTGCCTGTATCCAGTGAAATGTCCTAAATTATTAAATGGTGCCAATCAGTATCACATACGTCATCCACACTGAGGTAATATCATTCACATTGTCTTTACAGATATTTTTGCATATATAGCCAAAAAAACAACCCCCAAAGCAATTCTGTTAAACATGTTATATGTTAAAAATATGTTGAACAAATTCATTTTGTTTGGCTGACATTTTGTCTAATATACATCTGATAATGATGCTGGGTACACTAGGTGTGAGGTGCTCTCTGTGGTGTAGTTTATTGTAATACACCTCACCACTGTCAGCAAACTTTAATATGGACCTAAAAAATTGCATTAGCAGAATACTTCCTGACCTTTGATAAACATCACATTCGTAAAAATGTTTTCAATATTTTTAGAAATTAAACGTTATACCATAAGCAACTAACTGTTTAATCTTTCTGAAACTAAAACGCAAACCATCAATATTAAAATTGTAATGTTCTATATATTAAGCTTGATTTCTCTATGTTTATATAAAGTAAATCCATTAATGTTTGGTAAAAGTGCTACTTATGTGACTGAAAAAGAAATTGTATTAAACCGCCTCTTGATATTAATTTTTGTATTTTTTCAAAGAATTGAGGTTACAGTAAATATAAATAAATATATAAATAATCTTGTAACTTGGTCTACAGACTGACACCTTCAACAATGTCATCCAGGCTGAACTGGAATTAAATTGATAGCTGGCTGCAATCTTATCCCTTACTCCATAAAGCCCTTGGCTTTGGACTTATTATCCTAATCTCTTTGCACTCCAATGCCTTTATGGGCTTGCCATCTGACTGCAGTGTAGAATATCAGACTTATCCATTCCAGTGCTGTCTTCGCACCCAGTTGGTCAGCCAGTCTTGTGACATATTTTTTGACATTTGTTAAGACTCAGGCTATTTTACAAAAAAATGAAAAACTGTTAAAAAAACAGACAAAAATATAGCTACAATGGGCCAAAAGGGATGCTACAGAGTTTTTTTCATGTCATTTTAAACATGTTAAGCGCCCCAAATACATCTGAATGTAGTTTTAAAGTTTGATGTGCTTCTATGGCAACAATATTTAAGATATCACAAATCTTTTTAGAACTTTACATGAACCATGCATCTACATTATTCTGATCAGTTTTGAAGTGACTGGGCTAAATGTAAGTGAACTATTTTAAAGTTTGTTTAAAATAGTTGCTAGTTGTTGGCCCTATAACTGTGACTCACAATAGCCACATCATTGTAATCATCCCACAACAACAAGCATATTTCCTAAATTTTATGTAGATCACTCAATGCATGCAGAAGATATGATACACTTCCTGTTCCATTTATTGACATAAATTGATTGCCTCACTTTGGCAACACAGATATATAAACAATCCATTCATAGTTTTAGCATTTTCAATCTCTTCCTTTTTTCTGACCAAGTGTGAAGAAAGAAAGAAGGCCTCTTTTAAACGCTGTTTTAAGTGACAAACTTCCTTTTGCCTGTTGATGGTGCTATGACTCACATTAGCCACCTCTATGTCATCAGTCCCATACAACTCAAATTTGAACAAAATCACTCAATTACTTAATTTACGCAGCAGATATGAACCAGTTTATGATTCTGTTTTTGCTATAAATTGTTTCCCTTGCTATGGCAACACCATTCGAGATATCAGCAATCCGTTCACAATTTAGCATCTTTGTTAAACAAATATTTTCTCAAATGCTACATGAAAGAGAAAGTCATCTCACAAACAAAAATTCAAAATATTTTCACAAATATGTTTATATCAAGTTCTTTGATTGTTGAATCTGCATTTCCAAATCGTCACACGTGCATGGATTGCTTTGAATTTGTGTGTGTGTGTGTGTGCTTCCAGGCAGGTTGCGATTCACACATCTTTTTTCGGATGATGTCCTCTTTAGCCAATCACATTGAGCTTTTAATTCATAACGCCTTCCTGAACTGACTCAAGAGGCACAACGCTGCACTGTGCAGTGGACCTGCAGTTCTGATACAAAGCAGGAGGACTTCAGCATGGATTTAGAAGAGGACATTCAGCAACTCGATTTTCTTAATCTAATTGCATTTAATAATTAAGATCCTATGATCAGGGAACAACTTCTTATGTTTCTTGTGGGCACGACTTCTTATGTTGTGGAGGGAAGCGAATGATGATCATTTGACACCTACAGGCTTCATTCCTCACAGAAAAGACATAGATCAGCCTGATCTTTTGGATTTTTTAAAGGAACACAACATTAATGAGAAAAACATAGTCAGATTTTAACAAGACAAGGTAATGGGTCATTTTTATTGTTTTATCATCGATAACATTTAAGAGGCTAGATTTAAATGTATTTTATACCGCTGTTTATGGGTGCCACGGTGACCAATTACATAAACAGAAGTGTAGACAGAAGTGTAAAACTATACATTTATTTAAACATATGTAGAGGTGCTTATAGGATGTACATAAAATTTTTCTGTTTTATACTGAAGCATCACTGTCCGCTACTAAAGTAGAGAGGATGCCTCTGAACCTGTGCGGGTGCAAGCAGCACTAGGGGCCGAGAGACATGCCCGAAGAAGTGCCAGGGCCAGGCTCGAGTCGAAAAGGAGACTGAGGGTGTACTCACACTAGGCACGGTTGCCGTGAACCGGGCCCGAGTACGATTGTTCCCCCTCCCCACTCCCCCTCTGGCCTGCACTCACATATAGTTTCAGCATTCGTGCCGGAGCACGCTTACGTCACGCTTACGAGCACGCGTACTTCATTATGGTGCGACGGTTTCGGGATAAACAGGAAGAGCGGCACTCTCGCTAAACGCAATGGAGTGCATCGATCTGTTTACTTTGTGGATAATTTTGAGTTGTTTGGTCCGCGGTGGTTAACAGCCCGTTGTTAAACAGATCTATCGCCTTTGTGGCACGAAAAGTTTC
>JAZGTJ010001311.1:4063-31656 GCA_036877575.1 Botia almorhae | reverse complement strand
GTTTTTAATCCAGAATGCGGCAGATCTCGCTCTGTTCGCAGCTAGGGTTATTGTGTGTCATTAAACAACACATTTCTCTTGACTTCCTGTTGTATGAGATGAGGAGATGCATGAGGTGACTTTTCTAGAATGTGATTGGCTGTTAATAGTTGGGGAATGTTCGTTTCTGATGATACTGCTTAGGTTTCAGTGGTAACCATAAGCTAAGACTGAGATTTCTGAAGTTAAACAATAAAGGTGCTTGATAACTTTCAGCACCCTGTTATACTTTATTGATTTGCTCTTGGGCAGTTTATTGATTTGCTCGTGGGCAGTGCTTTTCAGCCTTTATAGATGATGGCCTAAAGATGTTGAATTGTTAGTTAAAATCTGTTCTCAAAAGACTTGCAAAGATAAGCATGTTTGTTTGCTGTATTCAAGTAGTAGTGTACAATACTACTTACTATGTGCTACATACTGAGATTGGAATTTGATTGCAGTTAGCTCTGAAAGCGGTTCATGTGATCTGACTTTAAATAAGCCTTTCTCTATTTTTCCAATGAATATTTATTATCATCTAAAAATGATTATTGATTTAGATGCTTGATTATAATCAGGTCATTGTTAAATCAGTTATATTTTGGAAACTTTTCTTGTATAAATGTTTGATTTTGTTTATATTTTTCTGAAGTAAGACACATAAATAGTGATTAAAGCCAAAATATTACATAGATCAACATTTACCGAATGGTCAAAATGAAAACTTTTATGCATTTTGAACCCAATACCCATTTCAATGGTTGAAAACCAAATGTGGGTCACATTTATGCAGCTGATACTTGCATACAAAGCTAAAAACAAATAACACAATAACACAAGAAATGTACCTTTATTTAAATAAAAACATGATTTTTGAAAGCCCAAAAACATACTGGTCTAATAAGGAAACATTTTAAGGAAAACATTTGGCTGGTGCAGCACTTTCATTTCACTATTGGACTTACCCTATACAAAATAGTGAATGATTCACAACATATTATCAATGGCATTTAATATTTTGGCTTTTCTTATTTAAATATTTCTTTCTCCAGAATAAAGGGTGACCAAAATCAAAAGGAATGACAGTATTGTTCGTTCTATGTTTTTAGAATGAAAACTAAGATCACAATTTATGTTTTTATCTGCTTAAACTCTGGGCCTTATTCTGCAATAACCTGGACATTGAACCTGACATACTACTCTCTTCAGAATAGCATCAAATTCTATTTAAGAATTTATTAGCCACATAAAATCTATTATGCCTGCTACATAATTAAGCAACTCAAAAATGATTGATACAAAGATCAGTACAAAAAAATCGATTGAAGACTAAGAGATGAGTCTGAGAGTCCAAAATGATCTGTTAGCAGAGAGATATACTGTATTACAGTATGTTAGAGAAACATACAATACTATGGGGTTCATTTGACTGCAGAATCCCCTCAAGCATTTTACCAGCTTTCAGACTAATCTCCTTTATATTGACATTATATTATATGATGTAAACACACCTGCTGATTTATAGTTTCTGAGAAACAGACAGAATGATGGGAACTTCCACTACAATTTATCGTGTGACATTACAGAAGAAATGCCTGCCATTGCATAAATATCAATGGCAGGCAATGGCATCATATTTATGCAGGGGGTCACCCACTGCATAAATATGGTTTTAGCTCCATCCTTCTTGTAGTGCTCCTTTGCATTGCACCATATACGAGCAGTTTGGGCATAATTAGACAGTTGTGACCTAGTGGTTAGAGAGTCATTTTCTGTAACCCAAAGGCTGCAGATTCAAATCTCAATGCTGACAGGAACTGACTGAGGTGCCCTTGAGCAAGGCACCCAAACAGTTGTTAAAAATATCGCTCAATGCTTTCATTTGCAACAATGTCTACAAATTTTGTCTTTAAAAAAAATCAATTACAAATTTGAATCGATTGACAGTACAGTAAAAAGGCCTAAATTATTTTTGGGTGTATGATATATGCTAATTTGTAATGTTGTGAATGGTGTTATATAGATTCCATCAACCGTAACTGATTTCTCTCCGTTCTTTGCCTGATCAGGGAAAGCACTTTTGATGTGGATGGAAATGCAAACTATATGTTCCCAATTTAAAAATGCTGCAGCAAAAACATCCACAATAGGGGTCAGCTCTTATAAACTTCAGCACACTCTCAACCGTCCCACTAGCAGTGTCTAAATATAAATATAAGTTGTAAATGTTGTTTCTTGTTGTCAGCTGTTTTTCATTACTGAGAAAAAATATACCAATAAATTCACTACGGTCTGTTTTTTGCAGTTTTTAAAAAACTGCTATGCCTTTTTAAGTTTAATCGATTGATTATTGATTAGCTGACTAATCTGTCTAAGGATAATTCAAACAAAAGATGACTGGCACTTTTGAGTGCAAGAATATGTTAAGTTGTGATCATATAATTTTTGTGGTCAGTGATTATGCTATTTGAACCATGGCTGTTTGTCCTTAATGCAGATTTACAGCAACATAATTGCCTTTGACATAAACAGAACTGGTGGGTTTTTATTCTTCTAAAATTCCTATGTAACATTACTGACAGAAATGTACTTTCACACAGATTAATGCGCAGTAATATCAAGTGTCTCAAAACAGAACATTCGACCTCATTTGTTGCCTTGTTGCCAAACAAAATGCTATTTTGTTTCAGGTAAAAACGACTGAGCTTCTCATAAAAGCTGTAACATAAGCTACATCAGGCTACCAAATAAAAAGTGTTACCATTTTAGACGAACTTAAAATGTTAAGGCCTATTCACACTGAGCACGATTAAGCATAGCAAATATTCGACGCAATGACACTTTTGAAGCGAAACAATAGATTTGGAGCTGTTCACACTGGTTGTGATTAATCGTGTCCTTTAAAACAAGTGCTTCTGTCACGCGTCTTCATGTAATAGGACGTCAATGAAGGGAAAAGTATAGTGCCTGGGAAGGGACATTCTCGGTTCACTTATACATATTTAACATATTAATTTGTGGAAACGTCATAGTTTGAGGCCACGACATATTAACTCATGGGAACGTGATACTATGCCGTAGCCACGACTTCTTATGTTGAGGGAACGACATTCTTTAATGTAACAGATGACACAGGTAGACAGTTTGGTGAATGCTCATCTCTGCGGGCTTGTTTATGCTCTGTATTATGTTTAATGCCTTATATAAATGTCTCTAAAATAACCATTATGGACAGTGCGATCTTCAGGTGGTAATAAATAAACGTTAAGTGCTCACGCAGTCAAGCATGATTGATGATTTCAGTCATTGTTGTTTAAACATAACGTACTACGGCATACCCAGACCTCTTCTTAAGTGAAAATGTTGCTCACAATTTACCTTTATGTAAATTGTTAATACGCTTACAGAGTGCTAAAAACACGTTGTAATTTTGCCATTATCTCAAGCAATGTTTTTAATATTGTGATTATACAATTCCCCGTGTTTCTCTTTTAAGAACACAATATCATAGCCTTTTCTTTCTGCAAAACAACAACAAACTCCCGCTGCTTATAGAGAAATCCATAAAAAAATGTTATACGTTTTTTTTACGTGTGGGTCTTATGAAGTTTTGTTTTAAGGTACTTTAAGTATAATCAGAGTTGGAGGGCTGGTCAGTACGGCGCATTGTGTGGGTGACATTTAGTGCCGTCTGTTTTACAGACGTGAATTAGCTGAGATTGATCGGTGTAAAAGCACGTTCATTATGAATAGGCTTTATCTCTGTAAGTTAGCCTACATTTTCTTCTATACTGTCAGATGTGCTTTGATATATAAAGGTTCTATTCTGCCAATATAGAAACCAAAATGTTGTGTAATGAGATTTTTTCTACATTTACATTTAGCTGACGCTTTTAGTCCATTTTTTCTAAATAATTACGGCCATATTCTCATTCTGTACACTAGCAAATGGGACAATCTGATCATAAAACCAGGACAATGTAATGCTGTATATATTCATAAGTACCGCATGCACAGTTTTTACATTATTTAAATAATATTCTTTACGTCATTAAATAATGTTTCAAACATTATTTGCACTTATTAATTAACTGCATAATTTATATATGCATGCACCTTTTAACATACTTTACTATCTCTAACGTAATGTCTGGCAGAAATCTGTGTTGTCTAAACTCGAACGTCTGTCAGATTGATTGTCCAGAAAAATACGAATTGTCCTACCATGCTGATGTCACCGTTTAATAAGAAAATAATCCACAGTCTTCTTTACCTGTAGTCCACCGACTACAGTAATCCGCAGTTCAAATAACATATAGCAATGTTTTCTCTTGATTTTCTGTCCTCTGATTTTCATACGCTCTGTGGTGTTGCTGTTTTCAAATTATGTAACGCAGTTGCGTAACATTTATTCGCTACAGGCAAGACATTGCGTCACCCTTATTTATAGCGCTTTACACAGTACAGATTGTTTCAAAGCAGGTTTAAAAGCTAAGCAAGTATAAGTATCCCGATTGTCATTGCAAGTCACAAAATAGAACAGAAGTATGAATTAGCTTTTTAAAAAGGCCGCAATCAGAAGATGTAGATTTCATCTGTGTATAGTTATCTAATTATAGTAAAATTTATCAGTAAACTAAGGAGTTTACACACTGCTGGAACGAACAGCCCTGAGGTTGTGTCGGTTTGTATCAATTTTGTCTCCTTGCCAGATGACTCGCTTCGTTAAATCCGCTACCTCATTACCTTAAGACAAATGAAATCCTTAACCTAACCATAGCGGGTAGTGAAAGGAATCATAATCTGGCAGGCAGATATTTTTTTGGCACCACACCTGGCGCTGGTTAACCAGCACGTGCCACCCGTGTGATTTCAAAAAAGACGTCAGATATATATTAAGTCTCGTTTCTTTATTTTTTGTCCCACTTTTACATAACGCCCTCTCCCCTGCTTCCATGCCTCCAAATTACTTTTTACGTTTTATTTACAAAATTCAAAGGCGTCTGCACAGACGCAAACAAAGCAAGAACGGCTTTAAAGCGGCTTTAAAACAAGAACAGCAATAATTGCTGTATTCAAATATTGTTCTAGTTTTAACTTCTAGTATTTTTATAAGATAATTTACTAAAACTATATATAAATATATACCGTTTCAGGGGTTAGATTTCATTTAAAAGTAGGCTAAACCTTACTGTCCATTTAAAAGCATGACATTGCCGAGCATGAAAAACGGTTTTGGTGGAATTGACGAGTATTTAGTTTTACTACTGTCAGCAAATCAATCCATATAAAGTAAATAAACTGCGTGTTTAAAACCTTTTTAAATTCGTTTAAAACATTCTGATAGAATGCATATCATTGCAGCATGGAAATGCATGTTGATAATTGGCATTCAAAACATTCTTAACATAACACTCTCCTTAACTATCATTTTTTCCTTAATTAAATTCTTCAAATTTAAGAAAAAAAATTACAAATATTTTGTGTGTTTCACAGTTGAGCAGTCTTTAAAAAATATTTTTTCCCAACAGGGTGGCTGGGACTTGCTGGTGTCATTGCGGGCTACTGGATACCGACGATCTTTTTTGACTGAGTGTAATTTCTTTTTTTGAGTGTAATTATTAATTTTTTTATTAGTAAAAAATTAGTCCCCACAGTATAGACCCACCTCTGACGCTGATTGACAGGTTTCCGTGTAATGGGTCGGAAATTCAAATGCAAAATGAATTGCGATTGCGTTTGAGTTTTGGCAGGCTACATACGCGACGCAGAGAAAGTGAAAAAGCAKACGTGGTAATTGATTTTGCTATTTAAATATGACAGGCTAATAACTTGTAAGTTATGGGAAATGCAACTGCAAATTGACTTTTTTGGCAGTCAGTGTTCGTTCACGAAAGCGAAAAAGCAAACGGTAATGCAAAATTTGCAATTGCATTTGAATTATGTCACACTTTATACGTCCACATATGGAAAACGCAATTACAAATGCAATTTGCAATTCCTTTTGAAAAATGTCCGGGATTTTCCTCCATAGTCTAGCATCAATACACCATGCAATATTTTGCAGGTGTTGTTTTCTCAATACATCACCCTGTCCTCATCCTCTGCTTTAGCCTACATGGAGATCTTTTAAGGTCAAGTGTGGTGACCCAAGTATGGTGAGGCCAAGTATAGTGACCCATCCTTGCATCGGTCAATTTTGTCCATTGCATTTAACCCATCCAGTTAATGAACACACACATTTGAGTAGTGAGTTGTGAACACACACTGCACTTAAACCCACACTGCAAACCGTGAACACACACCCAGCGCAACGGACAGCACTGCGGCGCCCAGTGAGCAATCAGAGGCCTCTTTAACCAGTAGACCACAACTGTCCCACAAAACAACCTTTTTCTATGCCCACCTATGTCAAGTATGTATAAAATGTAAACATAATGCAGTTAAATACAAAAAAGGATATATTACATAAAATTAAATATGATATAAAACTAATATATGTTATAATCTAAACAAGTGTATTATTTTTATTGTTATTATTATGACTTTTGTTTTTATGTTTATAAGATGTCTCGTTTTATCTATTGTCTAACAGTTTGCTTGTAATGTTGAAAAAAAAAATACTGTAACTATGCGCTTGCAATACTTAGCCTGCATGTTATGTGTTATGGTTTGTGCATTTGCTGATAAAAAGGACCTTTTATTTAATTGTATTTAAAGCCACTTTGTAGAATATCACCCATGACAATCGTATTAATGGTTTTCTTTATATTTTCTAGCATATTATTCATTGTGATTTTTCAAGACATTGTGATGTTTATATGTTTGATTTGTTGGCACATAAAAGGGAATATTCCACATTTTTGTGTCGCCACATTTTGCCAAGTTTTTATGTATTTAATTATGAAGATACCTGCCAGCTAGGAAGTAACTATACTCGCCAAAAAAGTTGTAATTTAACGAATTTGCGGGTGCTACTTTTGAAACCTGGTGGGGAGGTTTGAACAAAGCAGATTGCAGAATTTTTTCAACAACAATGTCTTTGAACATTTAACAGGCCCTTTCACAGGCTAAAGAGCATTCTCTCTCTCTCTCCCTCCTCTCTCTATATAAATATTCTTTTGAGTATGGCTTTTTACTATTGCCCAAGTTTTACCCATCCAACAACACTGGTTTACTTTCACTTCTTTCCTTGTTGTGCTTAAGTACTTAACCCACAAGGGATTAATAAAGTACCTGTCTATTTGTGTTATAAAACACAAATGTTCCTGTTAGCCCATCGCATATTGGTTTAAAAGGTGCTCTGTAATGCAATGTCAAATTGAAATGAATGCATTTGTGTACACACCCGAAGGCATAACATCCATCCTAACTAAGTGAAGAATATTAACTAACGAAATTATTTAGGTGTCCATCGGTAGCGACGAAACTGGTTTCTATCCAAAGTCAATCTTTAATAGTTTTAAGAACTGCGTCCTCTAAAAAAAACGTGGAGCCTTTTTGCCACAAGCTAATGTTTGCTTTGTATGTTCTAGCCTTTGTACGTTATTAATGGGTGCAATGGAAAATAAATAAAACGAATGAACTAATACACGGTATATCCTGCTTAATATGATACCTGCCATCTATTATGCTAATTGACTATAATAGTCTCAGAAAAAGTATATAACGTTGGGCTGTCTGAATACCTTACCTTCTCATAAACTATTGAGGTAGGTAGTTATATATAAATAAATAAATAAATAAATAAGTCCTATTTTATGTGTTTATTATATGTAAAGCGAAACAATGCAACATTGTAAAAATGCGCTGTATAAACGAATTACCCAGAAACAAGGGTGTGGACCATGCTGGCTGAACATACAAGGAAGACACAGGCGGAGTCATTTGCCTTTTTCATTTCTTTCGTTTTTAAAAGCCACAGCTATGTCTTTGCTGGCGGTTCTGCTCTTATTTATTTGGCCGTATTCTCTTTTCGAGACGAAATCTTTGGAAGGTAAGACGAGTGTTTAGTTTGTAATGGAAATTAAACATCAACGGAACATTTTACTTTCTAGGTCCCGGTAAAATTATATTGCTAATGAAAACGTTTACATTAGCATGCTAGAAACTTTCATTCAATCGGCATGTTTATAGCATATTACGTAGGATGTAGCATAGTCGCTTATATTTAAATACTGAGGTTTACAAACAAACCGCTGCAAATTAGCTAACACGTGGATTTTTCACTATTACTGTTAGTTTGTATTATACCAAGACAGCTAATAAGAACTGTTTACGGTCACATTGCGATACAAATAAGCATCATGTTTATGTAGCATCAGTGATCATGTTTGTTAGCATTTGTCATGGAAAAGTGTAGATATGGGGCATGCATCATTGATTAGTGAACCATTTCAAAATTATTTGTTTGCTTGGTGTATGATGATGTATTTTGTACCGTCAAATCACCCTACCTGTTTAATTTACACTGGTAGCACAATCTGATGAGGTATTTTGCATAATCAAATCATCCTACCTTTTATTTTACACTGGTAGGATAATCTGATGAGGCATATTGTACAGTCAAATCATCCTACCCATTATTTTACTGTTTATCATCCTATCATATGCATCTTTGGCAAAATTACACTGAATAATTTTACGTAGTCACAGATGTGAAGCAGAAAAGTAAGAATTTTTGATAACGTAGGATGGACTGATAGTGTTACGGAGGAGATTCCCATTCACTAATTGAGACCAGGTAACAAACAGAAAGCTCATCAGTCCAGGATACAGGGCTGATGGGAAATGTAGTTCTAGATAGCGATTAGTATTCTGGCGAGGGTTCCCGCTGGCGGCCACCAGGGGGCGGAGAACCTCCTCTGTAACAGATAAATATAGCTGTAATTTTGTGTGCTACGGGAGGAAAATCTGACAAGGTAGGACAAATCGACAGAACACCAGTTTCATTCCTTCAGTTTTCAGTCAGTTGCATTTGTAATTAGTAATAAATTGTAACCCTCGTTTGCATAACGGCATTATATTAATTGTGGTTGGAGGTGTGCAGTTCCCTTTCAGTCAGTCAAGTTCGATGTTACGTCAACTGACTGACGTATGGAGTCTTGCTTGAGAGCCCTATCACCTTCGCGTAAAGAAAAAACACGCCAATGAGTAGTTGGGCAAAGTGCTGTGCACAGGCTCATGCCCGCCCAGGTGCGGGCGTATAAAACCGGCCAGCGGTTTTATATTCGCTCCACATCTTCGTGGTGTTCGCCAGATTTCGCCAGCAATTCTGCAAGTACAAGGTGGATTCAGCAGTGATTTTCTTTCGGGTTCGGCGGTTCCTCTGCGTGCCTGGCGGACCGGAGCTCTGTCAAGCACATTTTTCACAAAAGAGTAATTCCTCTAAAAAGCTCCACGGGCGGGAAGCGCCTTTTCAAAGATGTCTTTGCCCATCTCGTTGCTTTGGTCACGGCTCTCTCTTGTAACGGGAGATCGAGCCCCCTCTGTTGCTCCCTACTCTGCAGCCTCGCCTAAACGGCTTAAGTTAGCACTCTGGGAGACCTGAGGGTGACCATGGAGAGTTCCCCGTCGGGCCGGTCCCTGCAGTCCTCCCGGTCCTCTATAGCTTTGAGATCAGAGCGGCTGGGTGGTAGTGCGGTTCCCCACGAAGAGATAAAGTCAGGGTTTTACAGCCCATACTTCGTTGTGCCGAAGAAGGGAAGGTGTACTGCGGCCAATCTTGGACCTGCGTGTATTGAACAGGTACCTGCACAAGCTACCTTTCAAAATGCTCACGCAGCGGCGCATTCTCTTGTGCGTCCGTCCCAACGATAGGTTCGCAGCTATCGACCTGAAGTACGCGTACTTCCATGTCTCGATCTTGCCCCGACACAGACCCTTCTTACGGTTCGCGGTCGGGGGTTGGGCGTGCCAGTACAACGTCCTGCCCTTCGGGCTGTCCCTGTCGCCCTGCATCTTCACCAAGGTCATGGAGGTTTGCTGCCCTTGCCCCGTTACGGGAGGCGGGCATTCGCGTTCTCAACTGACGACTGGCTCATCCTGGCACACTCTCGAGACCTGTTGTGCTAACACAGGGACCAGGTGCTCAGGCACCTAAACTGACTGGGTCTTCAGGTCAACTGGGAAAAGAGCAAGCTCTCCCCAACTCAGAGCATCTCTTTTCTCGGTGTGGAGTTGGACTCAGTCACTATGATAGCGCCTCTCCAACAAGCGCACACAGTTACTGCTGCATTGCCTAAACAAATTCGACACCAAAACTGTGGTCTCACTGAAACTTTTTCAGAGGCTTCTGGGGCATATAGCATCCACGGCGGCGGTCACTCCGCTTGGCCTGATGCATATGAGACCACTGCAGCACTGGCTCCACGATTGAGTCCCGCGGTGGGCATGGCGCCACGGCACATTCCAGGTGACTATCACTTCGTCGGGCCGGGGTGCCCCTAGGACAAGTGTCCAGGTACGTTGTTGTCACGACAGACGCCTCCTTGACAGGCTGGAGCGCCGTATGCTACGGGCAGGCAGCCTCGGGCTCCTGGACAGGATCTCGGCTCCTGTGGCATATTAATTGGCATATCAGTTGGCAGTGCTCTTGGCTCTGCACTGGTTTCTACCATTGCTGCAGGGCAAGCACGTGCTAGTCCAGACAGACAGCACAGCGACGGTGGCGTATATCAAACACCAAGGTGGGATATGCTCATGTCGCATGTCTCAACTCGCCCCCTGCCTCCTCCTATGGAGTCAGCAGCGACTCTGGTAGCTCCATGCCACTCATATTCCCGGCAAGCTCAACTGTGCAGCCGATGCTCTCTCATGGCAGCTGTCGGGCCAAGGAGAATGGCAACTCCATACCCAGGTGGTCCAGCTGATTTGGAGTCGATTTGGGGAAGCACAGGTGGACATGTTCGCTTCCAACGAGTCTTCCCACTGCCTGCTGTTTGATTCCCGATCCGAGGCTCCTCTCGGGATAGACACGCTGGCACACAGCTGGCCCGGGGGCCTGCGCAAGTATGTGTTTCCCCCAGTGAGCCTCCTTGCACAGGGAGGACAAGGAGCAGGTCTTGCTGGTTGCGCCATTCTGGGCCACCCGGACCTGGTTCTAGGACCTGGCGCTCCTTGCGACAGCCCACTGGATAGTGGATGCTATCGCCCTGGCTTATCAGGCCCAGGGTATGCCGTGTCCCCCCGGAGTGAGGGCTTACTCAACTAGGAGTGTTGCCTCCTCCTGGGCACTGGCACGCGGTGCCTCTTTAACAGACATCTGCAGAGCTGCGGGCTGGGCGACACCCAACACCTTTGCGAGATTCTATAACCTCGGGGTAGAGCCAGTTTCCTCCCGTGTGTTGGGGCCCACTGGCTAGTGGGCGGGAGGACTCGCTCGGTGTCTACGCTTGCATTCGCCTCCCCTCTGAGATAGGGGGACTTAGGCGTTTTTTTTCCTTCGCAGTGGTTTCCCAGTGGTGAACACTACGCTGTGATTCCTCCAGGCACCCTTCAGCGAACAGGCTCGGCAGAGGAGTCCCACGCCAGGCCCAACACTTGTGTATGTATGCCTTCGGTCTGCCCCTGTGCTGGGCTAGGTGCTCCATGGGTAGTGATTCCCCTTTGGTGATCCCTCATGTTCCCCTCATCTTCCACGGTACGGTTCCCCTGTTGGTGAACCTGTGTCTTCTCTTGGTGCCTCACAGCTGCCGGTCTCTGTAGGCAGTGAGCCATCCCAGTAGGTAGGACCTGCACAGAGACTTTATCTTGGGTAGTACTGCTAAGTCATATACCCTTTTTCCACACATTACCCCCTATGGTGGGGTGTGGTCTCCGCAAGCCTTTCCTCTGGAACGGGCGTTCTTCCCAGTGTTTTTTCGTGGCTATCCCGTGAGAGGAAGGAGACCTGTGCACCGAGGTGCCTTCTCCTGGGGTGGGGATAGGAACAACCCCCACGATCCCTCCGAGATTGGGCCAAACTAGGTTGCGCCATTCTGCCTGCGTGGAGCGCTGGAAGGTTATGGAGGCAGGGGAACTGTTTTACGAGGCACGCTTTGCCTGCCAGTACAGACATTCCTAGCCCGTAACGTGGGTCGGCTTGCGGCGTTTTCCACAGGGACCCCATACGTCAGTCAGTTGACGTAACGTCCCTGAACGGGAACGTCTTGGTTACATATCTAACCCCCGTTCCCTGAAGGAGGGAACGGAGACGTTACGTCCCCCTGCCGCAAGCCTGACTCAGCCTGAATGGCCGGGACACATCTCGGCTCCTCAGCAAGAACCTGAATGAATGTGTGCGCTGACCGGTTTTATACGCCCGCCTTAGGGTGGCCGTGAGCTGGCGCACAGCGCATTGCCCAAATGCTCATTGGCAGTGAGGGCTCTCAAGCAAGACCCCATATGTCAGTCAGTTGACGTAACGTCTCTGTTCCCTCCTTCAGGGAACAGGGGTTACATATGTAACCAAAATGTTACTTATTACTATTGTTGTGGTAGAAGATGCCTGTGTTGAAATTTGGAGAGGAAACAAGAGGTACGATTTCAGTCTGCCTGCAGCCGTGGCCCTGAACGTGCAGAAAGACACTAAATGTGACGCAGAATGGACTATTGATGTAAGTATTAAAACATTATTTATGGTTTCCTAACCAAAACAAACTTGTAGTTAATTATATACAAATTATAATGGTCCAATAATGAAAAAACTAATATTTTTTCGGGAAATCATCTTTTCCTTAAGGAGGGAGTGCATCAAAGACTCTAGGCATAGACTAAGACATACACTAAGGCATAAACTTGAAGAGGTTTTGCACTATTATAATCTAGTGTAGCTATGTAATTTCCTGTTCTTTGAAATTTGACCCAGATGTCACTTGTCACTGACCATTCAATTAAATGACATTGCAAGAAGCAAAAAATGATATGTTTGTCATAGTTTAAAATGTCTTGTCTTTAATGTTTTACAATTTTTCACTAGCAATTTCCCCCAGCAATCTTGGATCATGACAAAATAAACTTTACGTACCCATTTAAAAATGTGACTGCTGACGGAATCAGTGTGGATTACTGCCCAGCTTCAGTCAAATACCATGTCAGCTGTACTGTGAGTTCAGTAATAATTCTGTTTAGAAAAGATATACAGATCTTTATTCTAAGCATAGCATTTTTTTACAAATCATTTTCTTCACTTGCAGATATACGCCAAACACCTCAACTGTTCCTGTGAGTAATTTTCTTAGCTTGATCTCTTACTTTAATTCCTCTTATTAACAGAGGCTATTCAATAATAAGAGAAAACAGTGACATCAAATTCTGTTTTAATAGGTTCCAACAGTACAGCCAGCACACTTGTGCCATCCAACGGTCAGTATATGGATATTTAGAAACATTGACTTGATAATTGCTGCATAGTTTCTTTTGCGCATCCAACATTTGTATGCATTAGGCCACTATTGTGAAAATTGAGCATATATCTCCTTGTCTGTCACTACACTTAAACGTAATTGGATTAAAATAACCTGAAAGAATCAAAAAATTTTACTAGAAAAAAACAGTAGTTTTAGAGAGTCTAGTTAAAATAGACTCTGACAGGATGGTGGTAGTACTGCAGGGGTAGTATAACAATAACAATGTACAACCAACTGACCTGTGTTTACAGATATATCCTTCATCACCACTGATACACCAGAGAGAAATCACTGTAAGTAAAGTCTTTAAAAATATGTATGGATGGGTATCAAGTTGTCTGAATCTTGTAAAAAAACATTTTTTTATATTTTTTAAGAGCCAGTCCCAAACCATATGTTCACTACAACTGAGCAACACTATACAAAAAAGAATTCCCCAATAAACTTAAAGCCAGTGTTCAGAAGAAAAAATGACTGCAATAAGCTTTGCTTACAGTAAATGTCACTTCAGTTAAATTAGAATATGATAAATGCGTCTGCCAAATGATAAAAGCATCTACCAAATGCATAAATGTGAAGACAAAACAGATTATCACAGTTTACTATTATGATGTATACTGTTTATGAAACTGAAATTAAATTTCAAAATTATGACTGCGTAGACATGTAATGCCACAAGAAGCAAATCATATACAAAAACAAGTTTCTCACCAGAAACTTTGGTTTCAGCCCAGGAATTCCACACAGGACATATGAAAACACGATGAATAACAATAGTATTTGTTACTATTACTACTAATAATATTCTTGTTGCTAGTTTAGGTGGTTAAAACGTATGCAAGGTATATCTACGTAAATTTGCTAGTGTTTCTACAAATGTTCTAGTTCCTCATGAAGGAAACATAATATCCACTCCCCTGACTCTAGTTCTTGTTGAGCAAGTTCATAAAAACAATTTTGTTTGAACAAGATCAGCCTATTTGCATGAAACAACTACATCATATTATGGGTGTGTAATGGACCACAGACTAATCCAAAACTGATATGAACATTTCAACATCCAAAACAGAAATGTACACAAGTACACAACCTTCACTTCTAACTGACCATTACCAAAACGGCTACAACCACAATGATGTTAAACTACTATTGCGATACACTGTAGGATACTTTGTGGCCTACAGTAATGGCATGACATTACATTTCTCTTGAAAGATGGTGTCATAAATTACACCCATGTATTGTTTAATCTCCAATTGTGAACGATATGTCCTCTGTAGATGCTGCTTATGCTGCTGTTGCAGTTGCTGGTTTTTGCTGCATAATTCTCATTTTCACCATCCACAGGAAAAACAGGTATTTAGCGCATAGAGCAATAATACTATAGGCACAAAACTGAAATGCTGTTTTCAGTTCTAAAATGTTTATTAACTAATCAAGATAAAATATTTAATTATTTACTTCTAGAGATTCTGCTGCTAAACCAAACCAACCCAATTCATCCCGATTCAAGATCAGAGGCTTTTGTGCAAGAAAAGAATTATAAGACGTGGAGTCTAAAGAAAACATTATATTGTATTGTATTATTATATTATATTATATTATATTATATTATATTATATTATATTATATTATATTATATTATATTATATTATATATTATATATTATATATTATATAATATTATATTATATTATATTATATTATATTATAATATGTGGCAGAGTATATTATTATATACTCTGCCACATTAGTAAACAATTGGACCTGAAATACTGATTTGTAATATTAGAATAAGGAATGCTAATGGCATGAGAAGAGAGATAGCGGAGTGATCCGCTCAGTAAACAGATAAGTAGTACCAGTCAAGATAAGTTTTGCAGAGAGCAGTGTAATACGCTATTTGATAAGCTAAGTATTAATAAGCAAATACTAGATATTTATACTAATTTTTAATATTTTTACTAGATATACTGGGGGGGGGGGGGTTGTCAGCGAATGCCGAGGCGCATAGTATGCAGGTCTTTTAGTTCCAGTGAAAGGATCTCTGAATGCTTCAGCACACCAAGAGATTTTGGAAAAATCCATGCTCCCAACTTTGTGGGACACAGTTTGGGGATGGCCCCTTCCTGTTCCAACATGACTGCGCACCAGTGCACAAAGCAAGGTCCATAAAGACATGGATGAGCCAGTTAGAACACCTGACAGAAAACCTTTGGGATGAATTAGAGCGAAGACTTCGAGCCTTCTCGTCCAACATCAGTGCCTGACCTGACAAATGTGTCTAAATAGACGATAGTAAATAGAGTTTAATATCTCCTGCATTGATAGTACAGGCATTAGCTGCAAGAGGTTCTCAGCAATATGCCAAACAACCACCAGGGCTTGCGTTGAAATTTTGAGATTTGCTTTAATTTCCTTATGGTATTAGAAATATGGACTTTATTATTTTTAGTTACTAAGTTACTTTTACTAGTTCTTCTAAGTTACTTTTACTAGTTACTTTTCACCCAACTTTTATAATGATATTGGGAATTGACAGTGGTTTGGAGGAGAGAATTCACACACTATTGTATATTGTTCTAATTTAATAGGGTTCACAGTATAACTGGGTGTTTGAGTGTTCAAATTCACTACTACAGAAAAACTTTATCATTACAGAAACAAAGACTTTTGACAATTTCCCCCCTTATATTGTTACTATAATTGTATAACTGTATATGTAAATGTAGCATGGCACATGACATGAATAAAACGTATGTGAAGAAGAGAGGAATCTTCTAAAGCATTATCCAAGCATTGGCTTATACTGACTGAGGCTCAGGAATTTCAGTGCCCGTTGCTACAGTTGAGGGCCAAAATATCATCTACAATCAGGTCAAGTAGCTGCTGTGGAAGCAAAATACAGTGAAATGCTGTGCCAGTGAGTACACACATGTAATGCATTACAAATCCACTTAGCATCTGCCACTGCTCACTTGTGATGTAAAAAAAGAAAAATTGTAAAGCAATATAAACAATTTAAAACTAGCTTAGTTACCAGTAAAGAAGGTAGCCATTTTATCAAAAAAGTATCAGCCATTAGCACATGGTCATAAATAGTCACAAATAAAACCAATACTCACACTTTAGCTTTAGCACAGATTAGCTCAAAATGAGGGGCGTTGTTTTGTGCCATGGTATCTTACTACACTTAGAATTAAAAAAGTACCAAAAAACTGTTAATTTGTTGTCAAGTGTAAAATTACAACTGGTAGTAGAATGTTGTTAATTTTGCATTATACTTACTAATCGTGTTGTTTAAGTTTTGATGTAGTAAAGCTTCTAGTGTACATCATTACATTACTGTACTGTACTGTTTCTGCATTTATTCATCGCTAGCCTCAGATTTAGAGTTGCAAAGATTTCTATCAATAAAACCTGATAAAACAATTTTAATTTCTTGTCATTTCCTTGTGCTTCAGAAAGAAACATAGAGACTGATGAAATCATAGAGGGGTGGGCTCTTGTCAACTCAGTGTACTGACTGAGGCATTGTGTATTGTGTCAGGGAGTTCCAACCCAGTTTGTCCAAAATGTTAGAGACATGCTAAAGTGGTGTCATCTTGTCACTTCGCAACCAGTACGCAACCATTTAGTTGTATCAAAGCTTCTCATTTTCAAAAAAACTCATGAATGACTCATCAGGTGACTCATCCAGAGTAAACACTGCTGTTACCAGCATTGTGTCTTTTGTATGTTAGTCTGACACCTGCTGTGGTAAATTTTATTTTGCTGTGCCAAGTGAATAAGCCATATAAATAACGCTCATATATTGCTATCATAGTCTAGGATCACAACAGCTATTGTAAGTATTTTACATATTGCTGAGGAATGTTGCATTGGATACTTTGTCTGCAAATGTAACTGAAAAGAGAGAACTTTAATTTACTTTTCAAACTCAAATGACTTCTTAGATGTAAAAAATAGCAGCTTCATGTTGTCTTGCTGTTACCCTAGCCCTTTTAGGTTCCTTGGCCTATGCCCCAGTGGATGTCTGTGCATGCCCTGCACACCAGGCCAAGAACTGTAAACAGGAAGTTCCGTCTGACTCATATGTAATCACAGTTTGTTTTGATAAGATATTCAGTCATGACTCTCCAGCAATGATTGAACAGAAAACAATTAGCAGAAGATATGCAGAGACTACATTACTTACTGAAGTAATAATCACTGAAGTAATGTACTGAAGTACAGTACATTACAAAACCGGTATACAGTTTACTCACAGCAGCTGCATAAAGTCAGCAAATCAAACTGCAAATCACTTAATACATAGATACAATATTTTCTTGCTGTAACCCTAGCAACAAAAACAATGAATGTGTAAATACAGTGAATATCCTTTATGTAGCACCCAAAACCATATGCCCAAAGGCTTGTTTTATTGTTGTACAAGAACTTTAAGATAAAGTAATTCCCTGTCTTAAATAAAAAATCTGGATGTAACTGCAGTAATAGTTTGATAACGTTCTGTTGATGTTGATCTGTTGATGCTCTAACTGTATGTGACTTACACACTATGAGTAATCTGCTGTCATTCTGCGAAGTATTGTGTTCATGTCCTGTTCTGAGAATCACATACACCTGTTCATAGGAAACTATTTTGGGAGTGGACGCCCTAATATGGAACATCCAGAAGCATGAGATAAACTTCCTGCTATTATATTGCAACTGGGGTAGACAAAGGTCAGGTGCATGTCATTAAATGAGGACATGAGTGAAAGAGGAAAGTTAAAAAATTCAATTTGCACAGTTGTCACACTACATAAACAAGACCAATACTAAAATTGGGGGTTTAGGGGTGCGGTTACGTGTGCACCTCCATGCTTGCTTCTTTAAATAAAAAAACGTATTTGTATGACTGCGTTGTAAGAATTCATACTAAATTATTAACTTAAAGTATTAATTAATTAAAATATTTTTCCCCAAGATCAGGTTGGTTCAAGTTTTGACAGGTTAAATGCAGAGGACAAATGGCCTGCATGTCACTTCTACTTATTTTTTTAACATGGAGATGGAAATGTATATAGCTATATAGTTTCAGCGTTATATTTGTTTGGCTTTTACATTTCACCAATTCAAACTTGACTACGACTGCTGTGTATGCCTAATGATGACGATATAACGTGTTTTAATGGATAAAGGTAAAGGATAATAATTATAAAGACTTAAATAAAAATATGTATTATTTCATTGGCTTCAGATTTCAACAATTAAGTTACAATCTCATTTTTAGACACTAATGTCACTACTGCTGTTTATTCCCAATAAAGCTGTTTTTTTAAAAGTAATTGACTATGGAAAGCGGTTTTGTCTTTTAATGACTCAAGCGGTACTCATCGTAATTGCATTCTTACCAGTAACAATTGAATTAGAGAGCTCTCTAATTCACTTAGAGAGCTCTACAATTCCAATTAGAGAGCTCTATAATGGAATTATTACTAGTCATATGTCTCAATTCATTTTTAATTACAGTTATGGTTATATTACAGTTATGATTATATGGTTATATTACAGTTATGATTATATGGTTATATTACAGTTATGGGTATATACAGCTTTCCTGTAGCTCAGTGGTTAGAGCATGGTCAAGGTCATGGGTTCGATCCCAGGGATTGTACATACTGCAATCACATTGCAACATACTCGGAAACAATGTAATGCAATGTAAGTCAAATGCATAAAGCCAAATGTTACTAGTGTAAATGTATGTAAATGTTACTAGTAATAAATGAATTAGAGAGCTAAGAATGCAATTACGATGAGCCCCGCTTGGGGGCATTAAAAGACAAAAACGCTATGTAAAACTATGAACCCCTGATGATATCATGGTCATTACTGATTGGCTGATGTTTCTCACGCGATTGGAATTGACATTACGATTTCTTCAATGGTAGATAAGCTGAGTTTGCTTTCTTCGTATTAATAGAATCTCTGGTACATGACGCAATATCTTACTCTGAACCAGGAAGCGAGGCGTTTTTACTCGTGTAATATTACTCGTGTAATGTTCGGCGTAATGAGACTGTATCTAGGTAAGTTCTTTAAAATGTCGTTTATTAATAGCTACTCCCCACCTCCATGTTGTGCTTCAAAATAATTTTCGGCCTTTAAAGCGTCTTATTTGCCTGGGAGCATGTATGTAGTTTTGGCATTGAAATACATAAGTTTTTCATTCTGCCGTTTTCCCCATGAAACTATTATTTGTGATCTTGCATCGATTTACGTTTTAAGTTGCGTTTGGTAACAGGTAACAGGTTAGTCGCTAGTAACAGGTTGCTAGTAACAGGTTGGGATATTTAGTATGGTTTTGTTTGAGAGACGAGTAACGAAGTTTTATGTTTCACTACAAGTGACATTTACACAAACTGTTGTACCGAACACTAACGAAAACAGTGCTTTTTCATTATACATATTAAAATCATTCGCCTTTGACAACCGTAGTCTTGATTTATGCAGTGATTAAACTGTTTTTTCCCTCCACGCCCCATCACACTCAGTAATTCAGTAATCTGTAATTGAGAAAATTCTGAAAGGCTGCTTATGTGTTATCAACATATCAGTTCTCTTTTGATGTACCTTTATTGATTTCTTCCCGAAATCTTAAGGCACAGATTTTACCTTATGTTTCTATCCTTTGCACAGATATGTTCCTTATTAGTAGCTAAATATGCAACAATAAAAAAGAGATTTTTTGTAGGTTTTTGTAATGGCACGTGTTTTTTTGTCCTTATATGGAGATCTTAATACTCTCTGGTTACGAAAACCCCCTTATTCTGCTTGGCAGTCATGAGTTTCTTGGTGGGTGCCAGTGGTTCAATCTTGCTGCTGCTGATAAAATATCACCTGATAATTCTAACACTTAAACCTCAGATTTGTGGCTTCTAAGAAGTTGATGGAGAACTTCTTGGGTGGTGCTGTGTGGTTTCTCTGAGAACTTGCTGGAGAACTTGCTGGACGGTGCTCACTTCAAAAGGACACAGAAACTAATTCAGAATGACATATGTTGTATATACCAAGTATTTCTACATTGAATAGCATCAGATTTTCTACCAAACCTATGAATGCATAAGTGTTGTTCTATGAACAAAAAAATCAGTGATGCCAACAGTGATGCAATAATTTCTTGTATTTACAAAAAACACTCAAACCCTCAGTGACACTGTGTGCAAAAGTGATTTCTTTTTTCAAAGTCAATAACTGATTGACACTCCATTAGCAGCAAAATCTGCTTGGCAAAAACTTCAGCAAATCTGTTTCGCAGTAACCCACTCTCACTCTTTACTGGTGTAGCTAAATACCTTTCAGAAACTTCTAATGAAAATCTACTGCTTAACGAGCAAAATCCTGAGTTGTGTATGTGTGTTGATTTGCATAGGCTTCTATTTGTTTGTGTTCATAACACTGAAAGGGTAGATGGTTTTCAGTAAAGGTGCAGGACCATAAAATGTTCGTCCAGTAATTGCATTCGGTTGGAATGCAATGATAGGATGTCGTACTTGCCTGCTTGTCAAACTATGTATCTGCATACCTCTACGGACTTTGCTTACACAGGCAGAGGAGCTGTGTTTTTGGAGAGCGCTCTGAAGGGAGGGTGGGATCTTATGCTTCCAAATCTAGCTTGCTATTGCTGGCCTATCCGATATTGCCTGCCCTACCTGTAAGTTGATTGTTTTGTGTATGTTGTCTCTCATAGTAGCCATGATGTTATTCCCTTTCTCACTGACATCTGGATTCCCAGCTGATTTGCTTATTTGCCTGGGGAAGAGATGGAACGGACATATCTACTATGAATTATCACCAGACATCACAGAGAAGATCCAAGACTGTGATACCCAGTGGATAGTCAATGTAATTAGTTTTATAACCTAAACAGCTGGCTGGTCTTACATAGATTTATTTAACTAGTAAACGTATAAATTGTTTGATTCTGCCATTCACATATTCCATCATTTTGTTGTCTCCCTTGTAAAGAAAACGGTGGCAGCATTTTATGATGGCGGTGGAAATACAAGCTTTATGTTCCCCATTATAAGTGCTACAGCAAACACAGCCGTCCTGAACAACAGCTCTGATAATATCGAATATAAACTCATCTGCCCTCACATCAATGTAAGTGTAATATCATTGATGTAATTATTACTTTTTGCTTTAGTTGGGCCAGTGTGTTCATACTGAGAGCTAAAGTGAACTGACACTGAATTGACACTTTGGTTTCCTTATGGATTGTCTGTTTTTGTTACTTGTATTGCAGGTCGACAGAAGACTGCCCTGCACTTGTGAGTTTAATTGATTTATTGATCTTTTTAAATCAATTAAGAGTATACAGTCAGTATACAGTTTTTCACAACTGGTTTTACATCAAGCCCCGGATTATACAGTATGCCGGAAAACCCAAACAATGCCTAAATTGTGTTGACTGTACAGAAGTAAATAAAAAATGTATTCATGTTGTTATTGATTATAATATTTTAACCTATAACTTACTATACAATGTAAGGCAAGAGAAACTTGTATTGTTTGCATCTTATTTTGCATTGCATTTAATTGTTTCTGAGGGCATGTCAGGTAACCTGTCCATTATGGCATAGACCTTATTTGAATTCTACCAAGTGACATAGTTTGTTACGTATACATATATATTGTATTGAACAGGAGTTGTTTTCTCCTGTTGTCTGAGACTCTACCTGAACAGACCTGTGGGTCATGACTCACCAGTTGAGAACCACAGTCAAGTAACAGTAAAGTTGTTTTCATCTGGCTTCTGTTGTGGGCAAACACTGCATGTGCTAAAAAAGTGCGTCATTGAAGTAGTTGGTCTTACTCTGTGGTTCTCCACAGTGTGACTCCTATCCTGTTTAATTTTTGTATTATATATATATATATATATATAATACAAGAGCATATCCATACTTATATTTTACTTTGGTTCATTTCCTGTAGCAAAACTTTGAAATGTTAATTGATTGGCCCCTACTCAATCAGTTACTTGTAAATGGGGCTCTATGTTTTCTGTTCAAATTTTGGTTTGTAGTTTTCAAACAAAATCCTGGTGACTAATGTTAGACAAATGGTTAGACAAACTGGTGAGAATGTCAGACAAATGTCTTGCAAATACTAGCATAGCATATCAAATATAATTAAAGCATTACACAAGGGAAATCTATATGAAGTTTTAACAGTTATGAATAAAAGCATGTTTTGTTGTGTATTTGCGGGCCGATTTAGCACCAGGCTATACAGCTACACATGACCCCCCACTGTGGAATGAGACCCTTCCCGAGAACCTGACAGATGGTACTGTATCCATTATAAAGTATTTAGTGTTTGAATATTTTATCTTTGATGTTATTTATTTCACCTTTGGGTTTGTCACTGCAATGGATTTAACTCGACACTTATTTTCTTCACACTTTCCACATGTCTCTGTTCTTTTTATTTCAGTAGGTTTTCCTATATGGTGGATCGTTGTGGCTGTGATAGCAGGGATTCTGTTACTGTCTGTTTTTGTAACTATCTTTGTTCGCAAGATGGTTAGAAAAAGGTAACTTGCACTAATTAAGTTGTGGAAATTAAATTATGTACAGTGTTTAGTCATGTACAGGTACTGGCATGAACAGACACAACAAACATTACATTTGTTGGTATTTTGGTCAATTTTCGTTGTGTATTTATCTTTATAGTATTTGTATAATAAATACTTACAATTATATATAAGTTGTATAATTTATAAATGTTTTTTTTTCAATTCTTTGCTTGCAGGTGTAGGAGTGTCGTTACTGCTTAAGAATTTGTTTGATCCTGGTATGTAACATCAGTTTTATATTACAGTTGTGGTGCATGTCAAATTATTATCCTGAAGGTTATTAGATAAAGCATATAGGTTGGGGTGGCAAACCTATATGGAGCTACAAAAATTCAATAACATTGCAAAGAGCCACACAGCATGTACAACATTGTCTTGCAATAACATATAGGCCTAATTACACACATTGTAATATAGTCTACCTTTATTTGACTGTGACAGATTTGATTAATTTTTTTTTGTGTAGTAAAAACTGATTCACAGATGCACATCGACTCAAAGGGAATGCCAGATTTAGATTTCACGTTTTTATTTGAGAGCCTGTTGTTTAGAACCCGTTTAGGTTCTATGCTTTTAAAAGATATCATATATGTGTAGTTTTTTTTTACTGTACAACATAGACTTTTTTTTAAAATATGATGATGCAATATTGGACACTCCTGTGGGTCCACGAGGGGAGACTCTTTTCTTCTGAAAAGTGTTGTGTAAAAAAAAAACAAATTTAAATATTTGTGAAATCTAGACTTCATCTGAAGTCAATTAATATATTAACATGCCTAAATGAGATACGGCATGCAGATTGAATTTCATTAGTTGTACATGACAGTCAAGAGAGGCCAAGATTGAGATTGCTAAATATTAATCTTTGACTTACCTATTGTTTTGTTTCAAAAGATTTTCCAGCTTTTGAATGTTGAATGGCTTTTTGGAGTGTCAACAATTTTGAGACCTGTTTACTTTGCGTTGTGTATATCAGTATATATTGTGTATAGTCAGTCATATACATCTAAAATGACAGGAAGGTGATGAATGAAGGAGAATTTTAACGTCTTGCATCTATGAATCAGTTGCATCACTCTGATATAAAAAGTCATGTCCATGATTGCAGAGATACAAAGTTAATATTTCTTTTACATGTTCCTTTTTTCACAGGTTAAAAGACCTGGGAATTCTATCTCCAGTTGTTTTTTTTCTTTCATTTTTTGTGAAAATCTTTTTTTATATAGTTTTCATCATGTATGCAGCATTTTGTTGTTCTTTTAATTCAAATGCTGCCATGACTATTTGCATGACGCTTTGCTGTAAACTACCTAGAATAACAAGATTTATAAAAATATACATATTTTAAAGTGTATTTATAAAGTATATTTTTGCATAAATAATTTTAAATAATAAAAATATATATTATTTATAAGTAGATATGTGTATGCAAGTATAATAATTGTATGTAGTTAATAGGTGGATTGCGTGGCATTTAGTGAGCACACAGTTCTTGATACTATAGATACATTTTAAGTGAGGTACATTTCTTACACTGGTTGACACTCACCAGTTTCAGCGTGTACTGAAAGTGACCTATTTGTCAAATATGGTAACCCATACCCGAAATGTGACCTCTGCATTTAACCTATCACTGGTGAGGAGTGAACACACACTGCAAGTCGTGAACATGCACACACCTGGAACAGTGGGCAGCACATTACTGCGCCCGGGGAGCAATTGGGAGTTAAGTGCCTTGCTCAAAGGCACTTCAGTTGCAACCCCCAAGTGCTGGAATTGAACCAGCAACCTTCTCATTACAAGTCCAACTCACTAAAGTAGGCCACAACTGCCCCCCAGTGTACAGTGTATACTGTACGTAGGATGTAGTTGTTGTGGGCAAAAGAACCGTACAACCTAGGCAAGTATTTTAAATAGCTGCTGTGGAAGCAGAATGCAGTGAAATGCTGTGCCAGTGAGTACACATACCTAATGCATTACACATCAGATCCACTCAGCATCTACCACTGTTATAGAACAGGCCTGAAATATTAACAATGGTGTTATGAGAAACTAATAATAATGATGGGTGCATCTTGGACTGTGTTTTTATGCATAATGAACTTGTTAAATGTTAAATGATGCAGTAATAAAGGTATATTTTAGTAGCCTATATATAAATGATTATATAAGAATAGTGGTAATAATAATAATGTAATACCATTTATGTTAATATATAAAACATACTATGTGCAGTAGTATATATGATATATGTATGGACCAAAATTTGCTTTGGTAGTCAGAAAAATGTTTGTTTTTATGGTTAATTTATCTGTCTTGGATTACTGTAAAACCTCTTTTCAATGATTTCATTTATTTGACCATTTATAGCCTTAGCTACCCAGGTGCTATGTTACTGAATTAATTTCTGTGATTAAAAGTGTGATAAATCATTTGAATGTGTAATTTTACAGTTTACAGAATAACCAGATGCAGGGATGCATCTGTCAGGTCATTTGGAGTGTATAGAACATTTTTTTATGTTCTAAATGTCACCAAACAACTAACTTGGGAAAGATGGCTGTTTACTTGCCACTTATGTAAGCCGTAAACGTATGTAGTAATGATTTTCCTGGTTTTGGATATGGTCTCTAACCATATCCAAAACTAATGAATTATCTAATGAATTACCTTATCTCTACAATGAATTACCTTATCTAGCAACACCTACTTGTTGTTTCTCAGGGGGCTGTGGCCCGCTAGGGGCCTAAACAAACTTCCAAGTGGGCCTCAAGATGACTTACAATTATTTATTTAGGACAAAATGAGCATTAAAATAAGCTAAATAAAAATAATTATTAGTAAAATAAATTTCTTAGTGCTTGGTTAATTTTTGTAAAGAATATACACACTTTAAGTCCGCACTTTGATAATGCTGCACAGACTATTGGGTAGTAGAGACTGACTCAGTTCTGGTTAAATAAATGCAAATTCAATACTTGGAAAGTAGAACTTCATTTAAAGTGTTAATTGCATGAAATAATTGCAGCTTTTTGGGTAGCACGACTTATACAACTTAATATATTTTTGCCAATACTATGTCCAAGACAGCTAGGGTTATTATAGTTCATTCTATAACTGGGGCTTGCTGGCTTGAGATCCAGTTGTATAACGTGAACTAACAATGAGGCGATACATGAGGTGGTTTTGCTGCTTTGTCATTGGCTGCTAATAGTTGAGGAATGTTAGATTCTGATGTTACTGCTTGTTATTGCGTTACTATGGCAACCACACTGCTGTAACTTTTACATGAGCTGAAATGTTTTACATGAGCTAAAACAATGCCTTTTCCTAACTTTTAGCAATACTGTACTGTTTTGCTCTGCAAGTATTGTCAAATTTGCTTTGACATATATAGAATTCCATTCAGTTGATGCAGAAAATAAAATGTTGTGTAATGAGTTTTCCTAAATATTGATGGACATGTTCTTACTCTTTAGACTAGCAAACTCCTGACTATTAAACAAGGGCAATGTGTTGTGCATGTTCCCAACTGAGTTTGCAGAAGATTTTTTCCACCATTCACATACAAATACTACTTAAAATAATGATTGTCTTTCAATTCAGTGTAATTTAACTGCAATTTAAGCTTAGAAGATATATGCATTCACCTACCTCAAGAACAGAAAGTCCAGAACAATACTGTTCTACCAGGCTGGTGCCTATTTAAGACAAGTGTAATACACAGGCCTCTTTAGTCCAGCAGAACAGTAATTCACTGTTAAGGGAAAAATAAAATGTTTTATCCTGCTTAACAGTCCCTGCAGTTGTAAGATCGCTGCACTATCGCTGCACTAACAATCTCGTAACATCTGTTACAATCATTTATGGGCTCCAGTCCAGAAGAAAAGGTCACACATAGCACAAAAATAGAAAGGTAGTTTCATTTTACTCTGTGTTGCCTGTTTAAGCACTGACCACCCCAAGTTGAAGGAAAATAGATTTTTTTGATCATTGCTCAGTTTCATAAAGACTTGTTTAACTCATGAGCAGTGACATTGTTGGGGAAGATAACTGGAAATAATGTCCCAGGCCTTTTGGCAAGGGGGTTGCTAAGGCTTTTTATAGCATAAACTACTCATTGAGCCATGGTGAGAGAGGGCCCACACAAGAATTTTGTCCTGGGCCTATGAATTTTGTCCTGGGCCTATGAATTTTAGCTGCTTGTGGGAAAAGCTTTAAAGGCAATGTAAAGACATCAGTTTGCATTAGCAGATATTTAAAACCTATGGAGGGCCATACATTTTTCTAATAATTTTAGTTGTGGTTATGTAGGTGGTGGTCTGTATCATATATGATATACTGTATATAATAATGCTTGAATGTTCTGTATTTCCACAAAAATATGACACAGACGTTAGATTTTCATACATAAAGGTTAACAAAGAAACACAATTAAACAAATAGATTATATATATATATATATATATATATATATTGTGACGAGTCTCTCCGGGCTGATCAGCGTCGCCCTGGCAACCGAGGCGCCGCACCTGCACCAGCTCATTATCGGCGCCTCGG
>JAZGTJ010001310.1:0-53936 GCA_036877575.1 Botia almorhae | reverse complement strand
GTCATTCAGGAAAAATGTCTCTGGGTGTGTTTGTTTATTTGTGAGTCTCACAGACGGATGACTTGAGCAATGCATTTTAAAGCTGCTGCGTCACATCACACTTATAACATACTGCACAGTGGTAAAACAATGAACCAGTCCGGGTTAATTCCTCAAAGGCATTCTGACATTCTTTACTTAGTACCTGATTATCCATTAATCATTGTCTGGAGACAGTCTGGAGGGTTTAGATGGTTCTTTTATTGTTTGTATTAACAGGCAGGTGCTCTGAGCTCTGGTGTTTATGGGTGCATGTTGTTCAGTTTGGGCAGGTGAGTAAAGAACATTCACTGTGTTGAGGTGTGTTATTGTGTGTCATAAGGACATGCTGTTCTGTTTTTACAGCGTTGAACTTGGTAGCCCTGCCTACTGTGAATTTTTATTGGTCCAAATACTGCACATAGTCCTCGTAACTGTACATCAAAGATGAAGCATATGCAGATCCAGGGGGAGAGAAAGCCCCAGTGATGTCACCTTGGTGGACATTAGACACACAGCTGAGCGAGGATAAATTCACTCCCACCTCACTGAGGGTGTTCCTTGTCCAGAGAGAGGGATGGAGTTCTGTTCCAGTTAGAATTGAAGGAGGAGGGAACTTTCTAAAACAAAACTGCTCCTACAGCTTGCTCCTCAACGCTGAGCTGAGTGTACGAAAACAGAGACTTTTTAAAGCCTTTTCAAGAATTGACGAAGCTTTAAAGAAAAAGAAGGTAGGCAAGATTTCTCCTGGTTCTTTGTGGGATTTTGAGGTGACACTGGAGCTCTGTGCGTTTCTCCCTGTGTTTACATCTTGCTGTTTTTATGGATGGTGATTAAGGATAAATGCAGGCTGGTCATGATGCCAGATCTCCGTTGTGGGCAGGTAAGGAGAAATAGAAGGTGATTTCTTTTTAGAAAAGAGGTGTGTCTGATTAAATTTGTTGTGCTGTCATTAAGTTGAAAGGGTGTGACAGCAATTGATCTTCTGATGTCAAGATTAAGTCATGAGGTGTTTTTGAGGAGCAAATAAAACATGACATCTGTTTGGCTTATCTGACATAAACATTCAGATGTGACGGTTGGAGTTTGAAGCTCCTGTGAGGTTTATGACTGAGGAGCTCCTGTGAGGAGCTGCTCATGGTGGGTGTGTTATTTTGGAATACTGGAGCACAGGAGACGTTTGAAACAGCTGAGGAACTGTTAAAGGGAAACTGGAGAGAAAGAAATAATGAAGAATGGGGGAAATTCTTATTTTTTCCAGTCCGAGCTTATAAAGAAACGCTTTGGTTCTGGTCCTGCTCTGACTTTAGAGAAACAAACATAGTACGTTCATAGTTCAGTTCTGACTTGAGAAGACAACTTAATTCATTAATGAAGTGTCTTGAGTTGAGCTTATTGCTGTGGTATCACAAGCTCTGGTATCAACATTTGAAAACCCTATGCAGACTTACACTAAATTTATACTGGGCAAATAAACAGGGCTTGAGAAGTGATCCTCGTTTAATTCTGGCAACAAGTTACAATCTTTTCTCGGTGAGGAGTGATCGGGTCGGCAGTTTTTCTCTGTTCTTTGACAGACATGAGCTTGTGTCTAATCCTGTCAAACCAGTAGGTCACATAGCTGCCTGTGACACAGGGTCAAAGGTCAGCATTGAATTTGTTGCAAGTAGACAACTACAACCTATAGGTTACCAGGTCACTGTAGGTAACCTAGGATGTCTATTTTTAAGGAGCTTGAGGGAACTATTAGTGTGGGCAGCTCGGTTGGCCCACCTTCAGTCTGGTGCAGATTGACACGAAAATGTCCAGAGCTGTAATGTTTTTAATGTGATTGGTCAAATTCTTGGCAGTTTGCTTCCAAATGATGTTGCTTAGATCAGGTTAATACAGTGAGTCAAAAAAACAATTGGCTTAAATTGCCTGAGGAAATATTATGATGTTATGTTTAATGTGCTTAACAGGAAAATAAATAAAAAATATTTATCCATATATGTATGTGTCATCATATCAAACCATGTCTTGAGTGTTTTAGTGGAGGGTTCTTGGCCAAAATAAGCTGCACAGTGAACCAGACTATGAGAGTCAAAATACCAGCTACACTATGTAAAACTAAAGCGCTGTAGTCTTACGTCTTGAGCCATTATAGAGTGTCAAAGAAACAGCGCAGTAGAGGCCAGCGCATTGTGCATGCTGTTCTCTGGTGCATTATCAGATTTGCGGCTCCACAGATCCTGCATTAAGACACCATGGGAAACTCTGCATGAGTGTTTTTCTGAATGAATAGCATTTTGTCACAGTCTGTGGTTTTGAGGCCACCTCATACTCCTAAACATACTGAACAGAGCACATCTCAGTTGTGTTCCTGGATTGCGTTGCATTGTTGATACTAAAAGGGCCATTGCAGAGCTGAAGTGTCAGACGGTAGCTTTGTGGTTTGGGAAGGTCAGAAACAGCTGCAGCGTGTTATTAAAATGCGTGACCACAAGACCCAGATTGTTATGTGCCAAAGATAAATAGACACACAGACACCCCAAAAAATGCGTTACGTGCTTGTCTAAGTGTCCTAGCATGTGTTTGTAAATGTGTGAATACAGGAAATGATGTTTTAATTCCAAGGAGTCAGGAAATGCCTTCAGCCTTAATTTGTGTAGTGGTTTTTCCACTGGTGAGTCAGTGTGTTGGACATGGCGCTGGGTGCCTCTCATGAGAGACTCCGACTGACTCATTTCACAGGGATGGAATTTCTGTGCATGTGTGAATACACGTCCATGTTTTTAGGGAGAAAACCCATAATTCATCTTGCCATTTTTGACTTTAACTAACCCTTAAGTTTTCACTTTGTTGAGCTCAGCAGTGTTTACTGTAATCAAGGGTTCAGCATCCTCGGAAAGCCTTTCTCTTGAACATGCCATTGCTCTGTTTGTACAGTCTGTTGATCATTATTGCAAAATGAATGCACACAGGATATTCAGGATGTTTTGAACGTTTTTGTTACGTTTTGTTTTTGTTAATGGAAATGTTAGGGAAACCAAGTATTGTTAGCTGGGAAGTTTACTTCTAATAATGGCTATGAACAATACTAATAACAAGATTAGCAGTAACACATTCCATGTTTATTCTTCTCTTCTACAGATGTAATTCACACACAAGGTCCTTTGGACGGTAGCCTCTATGCTAAGGTTCGGAAAAAAGATTCTTTGGAGGGCGGAGTCACAACCAATGGTCTCCCTGCGGCTGTAGATCACACTTTACCTGCAGTAGACAACACCCTTCCTCAGGTCGACCACGCCTTGTCTGTAAGCAGTGACTCGGGCAACTCCACAGCATCCATCAAGACTGACCGCACAGATGAAGCCAGCCAGCAGCCAGCCTTGGTGAGTCAACCCACCTCCCAGCCCCTCAGCCCAGAGGAAAAACAGGAGCTGGATCAGTTGCTCAGTGGATTGGAGGCCCCAATGCACCGAACAGGATACCAGAGCAGCCCTGTAGGTGGAGGGGGCGGAGTCCTGCACCTTGTGCCTGCCCAGGTTCATGTAAACGGACATAACAGCATAGACAGAGAAACAGATATTCTCGATGATGACCTGCCCAACAGTCAGGAAGGGAACAGTGTGGATAGTCTTGGAACCCTCTCTTCATTCGAAGGTAGAGCCACTCCAGCAGACCTGTACTACCAGTCTGGAACTGTCATCAATGGGCAAAATGTGCCCTACTTGGAGACGACTGCCCATGAGAAAATGCCAGAGCCCAGAGTTCCTGTCCATAGCTTCTCATCCGTCCAGGAGAACTTGGGGATTTCAAGTGGCTATGTCAGCCAGAACGGTGGCATCTATCGATCGCAATCATTTGGGGCAACCCCCCCCAGCACAGAGCAGAATTGCATGCCTAAAGCTCCCACTCGCACCACCAGCAGCAGAGATGCAGTGCAGAGGGGACTTAATGTTTGGCAGCAATATGGTGTTCCAGAGGTCCCGGTTACAGATGGGGTCAGCTTTAACTCCGTACTGCAGTCGCACAGCCTGCCCGAATTTCCCCACATGGCTTCACAACAGGAAATCGAGCAGTCGATTGAAGCACTCAACATGCTGATGTTGGACCTTGACCCAGCACTTACCCAAGTGCCCAAGTCCTACAGCGCTCCCTCTGGGGAGGGAGGTGTCATCACCACTCAGCCATCGTTCTCACAGAGCCAGGCACGGCCATCCTTCCAGGCTGATGCAGCCATTCATAAGCATGGAAGAGCCTCTCCAGTGGGTTATCCTCTGGTCCATCAGAAGATCTCACCTGTATCCCCAGAGCCTACACAATCCTTCATTAACCAGCAGAGACCCACAAGTCTATCCCAGCATGTTATGTTTTCCTCAGAGGCAGAGAGTCAGGCCCCTGCACATACTTCCCAGTCAACAGTGCCTTCGTCCACTTTTGGAGTTTTACAACTGAAGCCCCTCAACATCTACCCCTCCAGTACCACCTCCCAGTCCCCTGAACCACAGGAGAGCCAGCGCAGCTACTCTGCCTCCTCATCCCCTCAGCCAAGAGACACTGAAGTAGAAGATGGCAACTACAGATTGGAGGGTCTGGTAGCTCACCGTGTGGCTGGTAAGATCTAAATTAAAATACCTTTTTAACTCAGCCAGTCAGATTCAGGTTCAGTTTACATTGACATTGACAATTGCTTTTTTTATCTACATGAGCCGCTGAACAAATCCAGTCTAATGACTGTTTTACTCATTTACAGCAGATCAGTCAATTAGCTCAAGGCTACAATGTTAATGATAAACCCTTGGAGTGTTAACAGCCGAGACTGTTAACCACCGGCCTACGTAACCCACACACATATTTTAGCCTACATATACAGAGAGTGAAATAAAACAAGCTACCAAGATAAGTATATTACAGAAAAAATCTCCCAGCGTTCCAGTTGAGCTTGTCTTTGACACTCAAGGCAGTTTTGTTCTGGTGGAGTTTCTTTTTTGACAAGTGCTGTGAGATCACAAAAATAGCTTTATCCAAAGTGCTTCTGGCTTAGGAATTAATTAGCTTTCCTGTAGCTCAGTGGTTAGAGCATGGGTTTGATCCCAGGGATTGCACATACTCAGAATCAATGTATAGTATAAATGAAAGTGTCTGCCAAATGCATAAATGTAAATGTAGACATCAGGCTGCATTTTTGCCCTGTGGGAAGCCAAAACTGAACATTTGTACATTACATCTGGAGATGTTCCCAAACAACTCAGGGCTGATATATAACAGCATCTCTTAACATGATCTATTCAGCTCAAAGAGATGTTTCTGGTCATCTTTATCTTTTTCCCTGTGATGTTTGTAGAAATGAGAGAGTGGATCTGCTGAATTGTTTTGTACAGGGCTAGCATTGAACTTTCTGTTTTGTTTCTCTTGTACAGTTTAAATGGCAGCATAACACACACTTTACAACCCAAAAATGCCATTAACACAGTATATGGGTTTTCATCTAAGGTTTGTTAAAAGGTTTCTGCCAAAAAACAAATTCATAATAATGTTGATTCATTGGCTCTGGGCTCACTGTTGCCCCCTAGTGCTAGTACAGCTAATTACTTTTGTCACTCAGCTGTCACAGAGTTCTGAAGGGTAAATGAAGGGTTCTGTAAATATGTTCTTTTATGTATATATTGAAGCTGAACCAACCCTAGATTCATAACCACAGAAAGCCAACGTTAAACCAGAGAGGAAACTGGTCAACATGCCATGGCCAAAACTGGTCAACAGCTCTGTTTTATGGCAGCCTTGTGCTTGGAGTACTTTTGTTGACTCAGTGTAGATAAGTGTTGGTGTAACGGGACAGCTAGTTAACAGAGGCAGCTGCTCTCTGTGTAACCTTCCCATGAGTTTTTGCTTTTAACATGAACTGACTGGAGACTGGTTACCAGACCGGTGGTTATCTGGGATTAGGGAAGCACTTTGTCTGCATTTGTTATTTGCAACAAGAGATAGAGATTAGCCAGAGATAAGAGTCTGTTTATCTTTCCTGCTAATGCTAAGGCAAACACATAGCACATGTTAGAGCTGGGCTGTATATCACATAAGGTTGGTCTGCTGGTGCTTTAAAATTATGGAAAATTATGGAATTTATTTTAATGTGCTGTTATTGTAATGATTAATAATAATAATAATAATTATTATTATTTCTTGCATTTTTGCCCTCTTTCTCCACGTTTATCCTGTTTGTGGAATACCTATCCCATCATCACATCCGCCTTTCCATCCTCTTCCTCACCTTCCTCCTTTACTTCCTGCCCTGATCCTCATCCTGCTGTTGGGCAGAGTACACTGCTCGTATCCGAGGCATCAATGACCGGCCGGGTGTTCCTGGGCACGGCCATCACCGGCGTTACCTCTCCTTCAGTGGTTGGTCTCTGTGCTGCTCTGCCCCGCCCACTGGCATTACCTCATTAACACCTCCATGTGCATGTGTGCTTGTGTGAGATCTTACTGTTTCCTGTGTGTTTCACCTCTTCTCTGCTCATTGTTGCTTCAGTTCAGTGTTTAAATGACAGAAGCTACAGTCTACAGTCAGCTTACTGTAGCTGAAAATAGTCAAATGACTTTAAATGTGTCAGAACTGTCCACATCTGTATTTGTGGACTATTTGCTTTAATGTTAAATATAAATTAGTATAATATTAAAAATAATTCTAAAAATAAAATACAACTACAGTAGTAATGAGTAATAATTTTATGCTCTTTCCCTTATTCCCTCACCATGTGCAAACTTTCTCTCTCTTTGTCTCTCTCGCTGTCTCTCTCTAGAACTCTCTATATATATTTTTCAATTACTAAATAACCACTTAAAATGTTGCTTGCACTGGAGTTTTCCACCCTGTTTGGTTAGTCAGAGTAAAAGCTTAAGTTGGCCTCTTTTGTGCTTCATGACCTCAACAAACAAACTGCATTTGTATAATGTGACAACACAAAGCTGTGTCTGTCTGGATCGACTGAAGCCATGTCACAAGATTCATTCTGTCCAGGAACAATATGAGTGCAAGCACACACTGCTCTCATTCAGGCACTCTCCCTTACCTCTGCTTTAACATTTAGATGGAAGACATATGGTAATAAATACACATTCAGTCTGGAGATCTTTATAAAATCCTTATCTGCCTCTGGGGAGGAAATATCGTGTACTTACCCAGAGAACGTTCTCAGAACGATGGCTAACGTTCTGTCAAAAACAGTCCTATAGTAATGCTAGTAGTTTTTTTTTAACAATATATCATATATCAAAAATGTTGTTATTAAGTTCTTAGTGTAACGTTTTAAAAATGTTTCCAAATTTTAAAAATGTGCCTAAAACATGGATGTTTCGGAGAACTTTGGAAATATTATTTTTAACGTTTACTTCCAAGTGGAAACATTGGGGAAATGTTCTTACAACCTAAAATATTTTACTGGGTAGACTGTCTTCGTTCCAGTTCGGGCCCTTGCAGGCCGTGTTCAGATGTGAGACTGACTGTTTGTATTTGAGCTGTTCAGTACAGACAGCACAATAGGGTAAATCTTTGTGACATCACACACAAATGGCCATTTGTTGTCTGGAATCAAATGCTTTGTTAGCAGTGCTCCAGTACTGATGTAAACACACCCTGGTTTAAATGTCAGAGTGTTTGGCTTGTGTCATGTTTATGAACAAGTGCTCACTTATCTCTGATTGTTGGGGTTCTGACATGTGTTCTGACTGCATGGATCAGTGCCTGGCCTGCTGAGGGAACTAGTAAATATTTTGCTGTGCCTGAAAATACTATTTTCTGTCCCAAACCAAGTGCACGGAACGGTGCATCGCTGTGTGTGCTTATACAGAGGCAGAGCACACAAATACTGTACATGCATTAACATGCAACACCAGTAGTGACTAATTAGAGCATGAAGTAACACGTAAGAAACAACACGCATGTGAATTAAATGAATGAGATCTGAATGAGACTTAATCCACATTACTGGCTCCTGTTTTCTGTTCTGTATGTGACTTAATAAAGATCACAAGTGCTGTTTCATGTGCAACAGAAGCAGGTTTGGACTCTTTCAGAGCTTTAACCAGAAGTACACACTACTGAATTTATAAACTGAATGAGAACATTGTTTGTCGTTTCAATGTGGTGAGAACTTTTACAGAGACCAAATTCCTCAGAGGTCATTGGCAGTTTTCCATAATTTATTCGAAGAATATTTTGACATTTGGTTTTTTTTGTTCATTTGAAGTACACAGAATGTTTTTGGAAGATCTAGTAGTTACAGTATCTGACTTGTTTTTTCTTGGCAGGAGTTCAGTCTGGTAAAATGTCACCAGTGGAGGCTTCAGATCCTGCACGACGTCGGACCGCCAGCGAGAGTCTGTCTCAAGAAGAGAGCCCGACCCAAGGATCCTCGGTCCGCTCCCCTGTTCGCTGCATCTCACCTGAGCTGGCCAATACAATCGCTCTAAACCCTGGGGGGCGGCCAAAGGAGGTAGACCCCCATAGACCCCTTTAAAGTGTTTCTAGAATCATAAATTAAAGTCAGCTGCTCACAAGTGTCTTTATAACTGCTTGATAATGTACATATGTTAAATATATGTGTGTTTGTGACTGTGCGTATGGATATATGTTCTTTTCCCTCTTTAGAAGCACATGCACAGCTACAAGGAAGCGTTTGAGGAAATGGATGGGGGTCCTATCAGCCCCCCACCGACCGTCGGTGGTGAGGCCCTACCCCAAACCCCTGCTTTTCCTGTCTCACCACAAACCCCTTACTTCAACCTGTGTAAGTTTGCCACCCTGCAGGAGGAGGGCGCCATAGAGCTTAGAAATACTGCCTCTTGAAATATGAATGGGAATCATGAGGAATATAACTGTACTGGTTCTGATTTATATATTATAATTATAATTATATAAATAATAATTATAATTGAATTTTTGTTACTGTTATGTAGCGTAATCAGTGAGAAACACAATACAGAAAGATATGTTGTCGTCTTTTTAGTGTCTGTAATATTTTGCAGTGTCCAATATGACTTTCGCATTTAAATTCAGCCTGCAAACTTAGCTTAGAAACGCAGGAACGTGATTTTCTACACCATGGTGCTGTAGATTCAGAATTTCTAAAGGTGGTTTCAGAGATATCACACCCATTGTTGGATGCTGCTTCTGTTTATCTGGAATATCTATATAACAGGAATATCTATATAACCGCTTTCTGAAGTTAGTCTGTCTGCCTGTTTGGACACTGTTAGTATTGTATAGGCTATAGAATGAGTTTGTTTATATACTGTAATCCATACTCTGCTCATCAGAATAGTGGTGCCTTTTCAGCTGACTTATAAAGAATCTCTAGAGCTTTGAATTAACACTGTCTATAAGCCAACATGAGCTCTGGATACACACACATTACAAGCCGCCTCAGGATCTTTGTGAGGACCTGTTGACATCACACACAGATGATGCGGCTGATTCTTCACAGCTTCTTGAGGTTAAGGATGTGAAAGGTGTTTTGTGAGAACACACACCTGTGGCAAATCGTAGACATGCATAAGTGCTCCGATCAGAAAGACTCGTCTCACCTGCTTCCCAGCAATTCCCATTGAAGATCTTCTCACAGGATCTTTGGAGTTTTCTGGGTGGTTTTCTCTCTCTGTTGGGAAGCAGGTGACGCGTCCGGCCTCTTTTACTGGGCGTGTGTTGGTGTTGTGAGAGACTCACATGCTCACATGCACTGATGGCACTTTCTGGTAGCGCGTCTCTGTGGCTTCCTCCTCCAGCAGAGAGTAACAGGCTCTCCCTCTAGGAGCCTTTTCCTTCTTCTTGCGTCGTGTACCGAAACACTCGTGCTGCCAAACAAAGAATTGATTTGGATTCTTTGGTAAGTGGAGGATGCATGTAAGGTGCTGATGTCAGCGATGATGTCATCCAGGCCCTGCTGAAACGCAAGCATCTGTTCTGTCTTACCCAGCATGCATGTGGAGAGCAGCCCTGAAGAGCACATGTGCCCAAAAATCCATCCAGATATTCCTGTGCCATTCACACATAGATGAGGTTTGTAAGTTAGGCCCCTGCTTACTGTAGTTATTCATTTCTACGGACGTGGAAAAATCCGATCTGTTATGTGGAACTTTCAGCAGTGGTTTAATGTGCGGGGTCATATTATAGGATCAATTATTTATTCTCAAGATTATTTGAAGAACACTTTTCAGACAGTCTCCGAGCTGCTTTGGGGTTGCTTTGGTTAGTTCCTTTCAAACCCCACGCCCTGACCCCCCTCTCAAAAGAAATACATGTGCAAAAAAATACATCAGACATGTCATCTCTGTCTATAGAGATATTTTGTAAGTACAGATTCTCAGTGTCTTCCAGGCTGCTGTTTTCCACAGCTGTCATCACATCATTTGTGACGTCATTGCTCATTTGTGTCTTCACACCAGTTTTCCGCTCCTGGGCACCACTGTGTATTTGTTGTTTTTGAGTCACTTGTCTTGTTTTTGTTCAGTATTTCCTCATTCGTTGCGATGTGATATAAACGTGTTTTTCTGTCTGCACGAGCTCTGCTTCTCGTTCTTTCACTGGCCAGAGTTACAACGAGTGTTAATCCACCTCATTAAGTATTTTAAAGAGGCGCTTGCATGGCCTTTATCACAGAGCATGAGACATTAGCTCATTCCACAGTGATGTCACACACTGAAATAGCCACCTCGCTATGCTGTCTTTTGAAAGCTCATGGTTGTACCATGGGAATCTTTCATAGGCTTGTGATCTGGAAGTTTGTTTGATAATACAGAGAAAGTCAAGATCCAGGCCTTGACGATGAAAGTGGTACACACAGATGTAAAGACAAAAACCAGAGACATACTTTGCGCAAGTACACAAATGCAGAAAAGCATTCTTGGCCTGTAAATGTTTTGTGCATTTACGCAACTGAAACAAGTGGGTGATTACACCACTATCCCGCCCTCTAGTGGCAAAACTAAAAATTGTTGCATTGTGAATTCAACACATTCATCAGAACTCACACTAGCTAAAACGTACTTGCACAAAGTATGCTTGGATCCTCGTGCTTTGGTTGGTGATGCTTTAAATACTAAAGTCCTTCTAATCTTTCTGTGTTGCTTTAGGTCGATCTCCACCAGGATTAGCCAAAACGCCTTTGTCCTTCCTGGGTCTAAAGCCTCATAACCCTGCTGAGATACTGCTGAATCAGACAGGCTCAGGTGAGACTTCACACACGCACACACACGTTTACTGATCACTGTAATGTGGTTAAGTGCACACACACATTGGGGACCTTCAGCCCTTAAAGTGAACCGAAATCCTATTTTAAAAGCAAAATATAATTGCTTATTTCCTTTCAATTTTGGGAGACATTAGCTAGCTCTGTACCCTGTTTCAAACACAGGTTTGGTGTTTTTGTAGACCGGAAGGTAACAGGATCTTGTGTGTTGTGAAGGCTCTTTATTTTTGGAACGATGTCTCATCTTCTTGCACAGCACTGATTTTAGCTGCAGATGATGACGTCATGGGGCCTCTGTGTCTTACTTTTGCTGGATTAAATGATGCCATGTGATTATTAAAGATAAGGGATGTATTACTGTAATCTTCACTGTGACCTGCTGGTATTTGGAACAAGTTGTTTTTTGTCTTTTTGTTCTCTTAAAGCCACCATGAAACACTGTCACAATTCCTGTTGATTTTGTTGTACTAATCAGACACATTTCCTGAGTAAAACAGCATAATCGGCAAGATACAATGTAGGAGGGGTTTGATTTTATTCATAGGAAACTGATCAAAAGTGTGTGTTACATGCCAGAATGGAGTCAGTAGTGGAGAGGTAGTGAAAAAAATCAGGATTTGTGACATCACCCAAAAGGGGAATTTTATGATTTAAATCATAAAACTACAAAAATTACGATTTAAATGTAAATTTTAGAAAATATTTACATTTTGATAAAGGATTAGAAAGACTAACATTCTGTGAAATAACAGGCACAATAAAACCAGGAGAGTAAATAATGTCTTCTAATCTTTGTGTCTTTGTCATGAATACTTGAAACTTCTTCCTCTCCGTTTCTCTCCGATCCGAACTTCTGCTGTTTCTGTTTCTTGTTTCTTTTTTCTCTGTCTGCTGTCCCACACAGAGAGTGAAGATGAGGAAGGTAAGAGTGGATCAGAGATGATGAAGTTCTGTTACATCACTTCTCGTTGGGTGTTATGTTATTTTATGCTCTTCATTACCCCTCGTTTCATCACGCTGGTTGTGCAACATCAAGCATGTCTCACCTGTGTTCTTAATGAAGAAGCTTAACTGAGTCTGAAAAAGGTTCTGTTTGAATCAGGGTCATAGGTCATCAGTCTACCGTCACCCAGGCCATGTGTCATCTTAATTTTATATCTTTAATATTTAAGGTATTGTAGGTAGAAACCGTTGAAACCAACAATGATCACACACAGACATAAATATTTAGACGATTCTTTTTTTGGAATCACATGTGGATCCATTTTTTATCTTTATTACCCATCAGTTCTGTCTGCTTGTAATACCGACACTCAGTCTGTTTCTTTGGCAGAGCCTCGTAGCTATGTGGAGTCAGTGGCCAAAGCTGCAGCTGTGACCGGTGGACCGCCAGCTCCATCCATGTCCCCAACATATGACCGCGACAGCTTTGCTCGTCCTGCCGGGCCGCCCCACACCCTGAACGCTCCACTTTCCTCCAGCAGCCCCATTCAGAGCCCTGATGCAGTGTAAGTTGCACCCACTCGCAAACCTGCGAGTACTTAAGTCTTGACATATTTTTTGCTGTTTTACTGTGCATTTATATGTTCATTTTCATCTTATATTAATGGTCAACATTTACAGTGTTGACCACTAATATATGTTGTTTTGTATTTTGTATTTTTTTGTCTGATCACAACATCCACTCTAGTTCATATACAGTGTAGTGTTCTAAATATTTTTCTTTGTTTTTCTGTTTTTTTCAGTGAAAGTACTTTGGCTGATAGTGGAGGGGGGATGAATTCTCTGTCTCAGGCTGCTGTTGATTCTGTCTATCACCCTCAGCAACTCGAAAGTGTGTACCAAACACCCTCCTACCCCACACCCAACAGCATGCTGGGTAACTATATCACCCCTGATTTGAGCCCATCTCTACCAGAGGTCGTACAAAACAATACCACGACCACCCAGCCAATCACTGGTGGCCCTGTTACACGATACCACACCATCTTGCCTGACGTGACAACTAGTCCTTTCATTCAGCACAGAATAGCCAATCAGGACAGCCCTGTTCTGGGCCGACAGCCAATCCCAGCTAACGGTCACCCGCCTGGAATGGTTGGTAGCCCCGTGCAAGGGAGACACACTATGGTGTCTCAGGGGACGCAGAGCAGTCCGATGCTGTCCAGACAGTACCCTCTCAACCAAGGGACTTCAGGTAGTCCAATTCTCAGCAGACAGGCAGTGGGTCAAGAAGCTGTTCCGAGCAGCCCGGTTCTGAACCGCCAGCCTGCACTAAATCAACAGATCATTATGCCCAGCCAAAGCAGCCCAGTGTTGAGCAGACAACCATCCGTTACGCAGCCCAGTCAGCACAGCCCCGTCCTGACGCGGCAGTCCTCCCTACCACACCCCCATCAGGGCAGCCCTGTTCTGGGACACCACCCGTCCATAACACAGGTGACCCCTGGCAGCCCCAGTCTGGACAGACATCCGACGTACAGTGGCTACACCACTCCAGACGAGAGGCACGGAGCTGTGTCACGCCAGAGCAGCTCATCAGGGTACCAGCCGCCCTCCACACCCTCTTTCCCCGTCCATCCTGCGGGATATATAGAGGGAGCGGGATTCAGACAGGGCAGTCCGGGCTTACAGCCTCAGCTTCCTGAGAAAAGACGGATGTCTGGAGGTGATCGTGCCAACGGGAGTCTGTCGTACGGAACACTCAATGGGAAAATGTCCTCACCAGTGTCCAGCGGCGGAAGCACTCCAAACATCCACTTCTTCCACACACTTCCTGATTTCTCCAAACTCCACATGTGCGGTAAGATCTGATGATGACAAATTCCACAGATCAGTCTTGTGCGACATTCGTAGTTGAGAAAAAGAAAAAAAAAATCTGATGCAACGTTGCAATTTAAATTCACATCTCAGTACAATTCATATGCAATGAAATTCATGTAAGAACTGTAAGTGTAGTTCATATTACGTTCTTTAGTATGAGGAAACTGAATTTGAACTGAGCTGGGAAACAGAATTCAAGTAAAATAAATGTAAATTAAATGTAGTGAAATTCATGTAGCTGCTTAAAGGCGAGTTTATAATGCGCTTAGTTTTTCATTATGATTCAACCATCAATATGTAACTGTACACACAACATATGAGTTGTCTAGAAATATGAAGTGATGTTAATTATCAGTGTTTGAAATAACCTGCTCGCTGAGCTTTGCATTCTGAACATCATCTGGCGTCGAAAGTGTATCTGCATCATTTAGATTAGCTTACTAGCATACTGAGCTAATATCAGTTCACAGCTGGACTGCAGCTAAACAAAATATTCTTGTTTAATTTTCCAGATGGAAGCCTGGAGACCAGGATGAATGTGAAGTTTGTCCAGGACACGTCCAAATTCTGGTATAAACCAGATATCTCCAGAGACCAAGGTAAGAGGCTGCAGTAAGTGCGTTGTGAGGTTCATTTATCTATATTTAGACCTGAGAAATGGGCTCATAACTCCCATAAACAGTAAAATATTGCTCAAGCCACCCTGTATGAGACCAGTGGCTGTTGGTCTTCACATCTGGCTCCTCTCTGTGCTCTTACTGGATTAGATCATCTGTGCTGGAGACCTCTTTAAATGCAAGCACATGCAGTGACATCACGCCACACAGCATATGTGCTCAGTTAAACAGCTGCATGTGCTGCTTCGTTAACTGGCTGTTATGATAACGAATAGACCTCCTTAATGAGTTTTTTTCCTCCTTCACTCTCCCTATCTGTGTATGTGTAAAACTGCAGGGTATGTTGTATCAGTTCATTCACATATTAAAGCTCTCATGGCAACCTCCATTCTGGTACCATTAAAAGGTATATTTAATATATACATATAAATACATATGTAGATATATTCACACACCCTTCTAAACCACATGATGTATTGAGGCTTTCAAGCTTTGAAAATGAGACAAAAGCACCACAATACCAGCTAACAGGGAATGTTTTAAGAACGCTGGCTATCGTAATCTAAAAATGTTCTTAAATTTATCCAAAAAATTTTAAAAAGTGACAAAATTAAAAAAAGTATTAGAATAACGTTCTTATAACTTAGCAATCATGTTAATACAACATCTAATATAAAAATAACACTTAACACTTTTATTTCTTTATGGAAACGTTTTTACAACTTAAACAGCTGGATTAGTCACAGTCATATAGACTATATGAATGACATGGAAATGACAGGCCTCTGTGTTTCTGTCCTCCTCATTCTAGCGATCCACATGCTGAAGGATCAAGACGCTGGAGCTTTTGTGATTCGAGACAGTCATTCATTCAGAGGTGCCTACGGCTTGGCCATGAAAGTTGCTTCACCACCTCCGACCGTACAGCCCACAAAAAAAGGTATTTAATGCCTCCTCAGAGCCATGCGCCGAACGCCGATAATCATCTGCTAAATACTGTACAGACAGAAGATCAGACCCCTCCGACTCATCTTACAGTTCAGCCTGCAACAGACAAACACACCCAGCAACAGACAAACACTAAACAGAAAATCAAGGCAACCCACATATTTCACAGGACAAACCTGCGGTTTTGTGAAATGTTGAATTTTGTGGTCATTGTGCTTTTTTGTGTCTTGTCATTGTTGTTGATTGTGATACATTTTTTGCAGCTGGAGATGTCACTAATGAGCTGGTGAGACATTTCTTGATTGAGACGAGCCCGAAGGGTGTGAGACTGAAGGGATGCCCTAATGAGCCGTACTTTGGTAAATTAATTTAAACAGTTTCTATTCCCAAACCTGCTCTGAGAATACAGCATCAATCAGTGCTTGAGTGCATCGACACTGGAATGACAGAACGTGTGAGCAAACAGTTACTTTCCATCGTCAGGCCAAATCTTTTTTTTATTGCTTAAACAGTCCATTTCGTGCTGAGATATTTCTGTTTTTAGAATTATTTTTATACCTGATCTTTACTTTGCTAACTAAAAAAGTGTTTACTTTGCTAACCAAAAAAGTGTTTACTTTGCTCAAATAACTCACTTGACCGGCTATGAGAAACTGCAGCCAGGCAACAGACAAACCCCCCCATCCTGACTGATAATACCACGGCACGCACTTTAGCACAATTCAGCACTGTTTGCTGACTGAAAGCAACTAATATGTCAGGCTTGTAGAATAAGTGCTTGTGTGGTTTTGCTCTACAGTACAACTTAGTACATGAATCTCTTCCCCCTTCCTTTAACATCTTGTTAAATCAAGCTGTCCATCTCGTTCCAGAAGTCTGCAGAACACATGCAGCCCAAACGACAGCATGCGAGCGGCTGATCTTACTGAGTGCAGCTCAAAGGCGTTGCAGCTCTAATTTAGTGTTTGTTGACCACATTATAGGGAGCTAATTAGTTTTATGGGTAATGTTGTCTTTTTCAATATTTACTGTTCCATGTCAAAAAAGGAATTCTGGGATGGGCAGCTTTCATAAGCGTTCAAACATCCTGTTATGCTAACCATTACATAACTGTGTGTTTGTTATGAAAAGGTAAAAAAAAGTGCTGCATGAGAACCAAAACAGATGTTAAAGTAATTTGGCAGGACCTTCATCGTGTGGAGAATAGTGCTCATGGTAATAAATGCAGAACTCTGTTGGCTTTAGTCCTGCAGAAGAATCTGAAGTTCATGACATCTGCTAAAACTGCTTAAAGAAACAGATCACACCCATCTGAACCTTCTCTCGTTCTTTACTCACCTGCATGTCAGTGTAAACCTGTGTGCTGTTTAATTTTGCACACTAACACTACATTAGAGCAAACACTAATCAAAGCAAATAAACAAAACATGCAAAAATAACCAATAAAGTATTATAGAAGAAGCCCATGTAAAACAAGATTTCTGAAGCCGTTTGACAGCTTTGTGTGAGGAACCTGTCGTTTTTCTCACCTGTAGCTCTCAGATCAAATACAGCACTTTAAATGTTGGGTTCACTTTGATGTCAGTGATGATGTCTTTGGTGTCAAACTTTATGTCGGTTTTTGAACGAGTACATTTTTATTTTAAACTGTTTTAAAGGGGACTGTACGAAACACATCTTAAGAGCGACTCCTTATTTCCTGTTAGTGCTGATGAGATCAGACTTTAGAAGATGGGAGGGTAGAAGCTGATAATAACTGGGCAACAAGGACTTCTTTCCCAGTCCAACTGGGACGTAACCCTGTTTTCCTTCTGTACTGAGAGAGCATTGTAGCTATTTATCATGAGCCGTGAGAAACATTTTGTCCAAGCAAAGTGCCTCTAGTGTTTTGCTCCTAATATAGTCAAATATCTGGAGCAGAGGTTTAATGAAGTTGACTCCAGGATTGTCATTCTGTGGTGCTTCATGCAGAGCACCACGAGTGTTTGACTTCTTCCACCTTGAATGGTGAATGGAGCTAAATTATAAAGCACATAGATTCATGGGTTGTCAGACAAGATATCAAACGCCTTTAAGCACCTTGGGTTATGTTGAAGTATGACCTCCTCTGATTCCTGCTCATACATCTGACCTGTTTGGTTTCCATCTTCTGTGTGTGTGTTATTGTGTGTGTGTGTGTGTGTAGGCTCCTTATCTGCACTGGTCTACCAGCACTCAATCACACCACTGGCTCTGCCCTGCAAACTAGTCATACCGACCAGAGGTGAGACATGATCTGTCATTCTATACACACACTGTATGTTTAAGTGTTTTGAAAGATTTCAAACAAAGTGAATTTATGACATTTAATAACAGAAACAGTCAAGATTTGAGGCAAGTTTGTGACATGGACCATGTTAAGTACTTTGTACACAAGGGCACATTGGCAGAAATGTGTCAAATATGCTGTTGTATGTGCTGTGCATGCCCACTTAACTTGACCTCCGCTGGGTCTGGCTCTGTCATCAGTGATGTATGTTTCCTGTCCTGTTTGCCTGCCGTGAGTAATGGAGAGCATTTTGTGAGGTCATCATCTGGCCTCCATCCTCAGCCAGCTGTTAGATGCCATCCAGGTGTCAGAGGGCAAAGGTCCCTGCACCTCCATGAGAGCACCTCTGTCTTTTCACACACACTGTGACAGTCTGTTAGCCAGACACACTGACTCACAGCATGGTGGGAATTCCAGATTTTAGCACTGCTGGTGTCGGTCTAGTCCTCACCCTGAATCTTAAAGGATGTGTGAAACTCTGACCTACTGTTGTTTTCAGACCCACTGGAGGAGTCGTCCGAAATCGCCACACCAGCTAACCCAGCCGCCGAGATGCTCAAACAGGGTGCAGGTGAGAGGACTCAGATGAATGTATGATAATATACTGTGAACGGCTGATGTTTACTCTCAACCACATGCAGTAAAAAAGGGAAATTCTGAGTTCTAATCAAATTCTATCAGCAGCGTTTTTGTGGCATAATGTCAATGAACCAAGAAAATGATTTAATAATAATAACAGAAAATAATAAAAAAGTTAAAACTAAACATTGCAGTCACCGACCAAAAGTTCATCAGCTTAGAAAAAATAGCTCAACCTCAAGAAGAGCTAAACAGGTCAAATAATACATCAGTATTATAATACATCAGTAAAATACCAGCTGTACATTTTAACCCCCCAGAATGACCCCATACATCTAAAATCTCAGAGCTGAGTCTAACTTATGTTCTGTAGTGATCAGAGTTTTCTTCAGAACAGAGTTCTTCAAAATGTAGTCAAATCCCAACAATAATGTTAACAAGTTTTAATTCAGCTCAGTTATTTATTTTGATCAGAACCGGTCAGATCATGTACAGTATTCTTAGCTAGACTGTCATTTGTTGGTTGATGGTTTTGGTTTGTCGGTTATGATTTGATATCAACTCTGAATCGATGTTTCTCCTCACCCTGGTGGCACTCCGTGGAAATGCTTTAGGTCAGAAGAACTCGACTGAAGCTCATGGTAAAGGCAGCCGTGCTCTGTGTGTCTGCTGTATGTCATGAGGTCACCGCACCTCTCTCTTTAAACTGTGCATGTGACAGATCACAGAGCTGAAGCACGTCTGTTTGTTAATGTCTTTCTTACTGAATATGGCATGTTTATTAATGACCGTGTTCAAATACACTGCATGGATTTACAGACTCTATCAGTGGTTCTCAATTCTTCTCAATTTTCTCAGGCTCTTTGAAGGTATAAAAACAATTAGCATTTTCCTTCCTTCCAATGCGGTCTGATCAGTTTTAAAGTCAGAGAATACTGCTGAATGATGTACAGTGTTTAAACTGCTTTAAAAAAACACTTTTCGCTTTGCAAGAGGAACAGAGTGAAGTTCATATCCACTCAACATGTGTGTGTTAGTGGGATTGTGTTTTTAATATCAGGTTAAAGTAACTTAAACAGTGAATAACGAGAACTTCATTGGTTCTCATGTGTGCTAAGTGCCAGTGTTGAATTTGAGAACCACTGAACTTTACAAATTCAAAATATACTGATGTGTATCATTTGATAAGAATCACAGTGTTTATAGGTTGTTTGTAAAGGGTTACAGTTTTAGGTTGTAAGAATGTTTTCCTAATGTTTCCATCAAGTAACAAAAAATGTTTAAAATGTTATTGTGAAAGTTCTAAAAACATTCAAACCGTTTTTAAACTTTTTCAAATGTTGCACTATTAACTAAAGAATAAAGTTTTTATATATGATACATAACATTAAAAACATTCTACTATCATATGCAAGAACATATAACTGTGTATTGACAGGTATTGATAACTTTAAGAGACCTTTTAGAGAACGTTAGCCAACGTTCTGAGAACATTCTCTGTTAGCTGGGTTTTCTTGGGTAGAATTCAATTCATGCCTATTGATCTGTGCATACTTCTTTTGTTTATCTATCCCAGCATGCAATGTTCTGTACATAAACTCTGTGGATATGGAGTCTCTCACTGGGCCTCAGGCCATTGCTAAGGCGATCTCAGAAACCATGGCAACCAGTCCGGCACCCACAGCCACGGTTGTTCATTTCAAGGTGTCGGCACAAGGCATCACGCTAACTGACAACCAGAGGAAGTGAGTCGTCTGTCTGTCTTTATCATTTCTGTCTTTCAGGATTTAAAAGTTCTGTTTTACTTATTTAAACCGCGGTTTATTTTCTAGTTTAATAGTTTTCTAGTTTAATAAATTGTTTAATAATTTTCTAGTTTAATAAATTGTTTAATAATTTGGTAATTTTGTCGTCAGGCTTTTCTTCAGACGTCACTATCCCATCAACACAGTCACATTCTGTGATGTTGACCCGCAGGAACGAAAGTACGTTCAGTTAATTGTTTTGTGCTTTGGACATAAATGAAACCTGAGATCATGTGACTTGTTGTGCACAGGTGTGCTGTTACATCATTAGATGTGTTCATTTCACCTGACCGACAATAAAATATCTAAAGATTATATAATCTTGCAGGAAGGGACCATCTTGTATTTAGAGACTGATCTGTAGATATGACTCAGATCTCTCCTTCAAGTTTATCACTGAGACTTGGCCCAGCCAGTAACACCCTAGCAACCACTTAGAATATTCTTTGAACCTCAACACCCTGACAGCTATTTAGAAGGCCTTAGCAACCACGCAGACAGAACTCCATCATCATATCAAGACTGAAGTTGCACAAAGTTTAACATGAATTTCTCTGGTTTTCTAGGTGGAGCAAACCAGAGGGCGGGAATGTAAAGTAAGAACCGTGTTTTGATCTGAATAACTTTATATTGGTTGTTCAGCATTGCCCCCCACCCTCAGTGCATCATGGACAAGCCTTTGAAAAACTTACACTAGTTTGCCCACCCTCACCCGTGTTATGATTTCCTATTTAGAATATTTAGAAGAAAAAATCAATTACATGTTGTATTAAAGTCTAGACCTGTCACATGTTTCAGGTAACACAACCAGCATGTTGTTTGCAGGTTCTTCGGCTTTGTGGCCAGAAAACAAGGCAGCACAACAGACAACGTGAGCCACTTGTTTGCCGAAATGGATCCCAATCAGCCGGCCACGGCCATCGTCAACTTTGTCTCTAAAGTGATGACCAGCTGTCAGAAGCGTTGAACGTTTCCTGTGCCACACTGCTGCTTCTCTGAGACTTTCTGTTCACGCTGTTTGAGTTCTGCTTTCTGTTTTTCATTTCCTGCATTTGAGTGAGAGATTGTGTGTATGTGTGTATGAGGCAGCAGGACAGTGGAAGTGAAGCGTGGGCGCAGCGGAGGGACGTGCAGCAGGGAGGTGATCTTCATCTCACTTTGAGAGGAAAAGGAAATGATGTCAGTGATTTTGTTGCTTTTTTTAAGAAAAAGGAAAAGAAAAAGTAAAAAAAAAAGAGGGTTGAAGAGGCTGAAATTAAACTTTGGGGCTGATGTACCAAAGACGAGACACGGTCAGGACAGATCAGTCATTAGTCACAGTATGTTTATCACTAAGCCACGAGTGCTTTGTCAAAACTGTACATAAGAACCGACAATTTCCTTCTAAAAGCGGCTCGTTTCTCACACTAGAAGTGCAAGATTATTTCATTTGTCACTAAAGGCTTTTTCCAGTTCTTTCTGGAAAACCGCAAAGGCTCATGGGGGTTTTAAAGATACAGTGAAAGACCTGTCAGAAGCTAAAACTGAAGACAAGAGTCTGCTCATCTCAGAGTTGTTTCCATTCAGAGAACTTTGCGGTTTGTTGGAGGTTTTCTTTCCATCAGTCTTCTCATTTAGTTTTGTTCTGATTTTTACACTTGCCCGTACAAAGGTTTGCTGAAAAGGTTGTACTGTAATTGCAGATTTTTTAAGTCTTGTCCCTAAGCAGAAAAGTTGGAAAGTCTTACTTTCCGGATTCAGTGGAATTCAGTGCTACACAGTGTTTTGGCATCTTCTGTGCATCTGTCCAGCATCAGTTTTCTGTTGGCACCTCTCAAAATGATTTTGTGGTGCAAATCTCCATTTTCATGTGTTGTGCTCTGTTCTCTTCAGATGTGTGTATGCTTGTGTTTTCAGGTAGAGGTGTGTGTGTGTCTGTCACTGTATCTCTTTGCCTCTCTAAAAAAGTGATTTTACTTAATATTTATTGTTTATCATGTTTTGCTACTTTATATGCTCCATGTTAACTCATTTACTCATAAATATATTGTATAGTCCACATAAGGTTTTGCCTTGGAAAGAAAGACTCTTTATTTTGGCTAAAATTTCAAAAGCATGTAATTTTGAGAAGGGTTCTATTATATATGGTGTAATATGGTATTATTGTATGTATGTATTTGGAAAGCTTGTCACTATTGAATATTTTCTCACTGCGTTTTTTCTGCTTTAAGGTGGAATTCACTGTCGCTTTGAATAACTGTTATAGTCAAAGATTACAAAGCGAGTTGGCCAATGTGTTTACTGCAAGAGGCTTTGTGTAAAGAGAAGTAAGGAAACATGTCTTTATTTTTGTATTATTCGTTTTATTTTTGCACCTTTTCCTTCCCAGTATTCAGCCCTCACTGGAACCCTCATTTTTGGCTAGTGTTCCCTAGCAGTCGGTCTCTTCGGCAGAATTCAGTATTGTGTTTCATATTGCCATCATGAGGAACTGTCAGGTATTGCAGCCATATTTGCCCTGTGTGCACCTCTCCCGTGCATTCACTAAATCCTCGTGAATTTTTAATTTAAGGAGATACTGCAGTGTTTTAACTGTGATTTAAAGAGAACGTCCTCAGCGATGGATGAATAGCATGTCCATGTCTCCCTTATATACCCACATGTCCCACGCCAACCAGATTAGGCGGATTCAGGCTTACAAAACAAAGTGTTTCTTTTATGTAAATAATTCATTTTTGCCAAAGATTTTATTTCACCTCTGTATGTCATAGTTTGAGAATTGATTACTGTCTGGTCGTGCAAGCGATGGCTTGTTTTTGACACGGGTTTGTTTTGACTCGATGCAAATACTGTATGACTGTGTTTGGTTGCTATGATATTTTTTTGTTTAGCCTTTTAAAACTACTCCAAAAAAAGCAAAGCACTTAATCATTAGGAGCTGAGAGAGAGAAAACAAGACATGAAATAAATATGACTGCTTCACTTCCTAACAACCGTAGGACCAGATGAATCCTGATGGCAGAGCTGCAGAATTCAGGAGAATGAATTTGAACCCGAGTTCCACACTGTTATTAGCAGCTGAAATTAGCCAAAATATGCAATAAACAAAGATGCAAGTGGCAGGAATTTTAACAGTGGCCGATGGTGCCGTTCTGTGTAGGCCTGCATGTAAATGATTATGTGTTAGATTAGGGCTACATAGAATCTGCTTTGCTTTCCTTTCTGAACATGTTGTTTGGTGCAAAGGCTCAGATAAACAGTAAACATAATAAACCGAACCACACAGAAATGATGTGTGTCAGATTTGTGGAATATTTTAGTAGTCAGAGAAAGAGATCTTTCACCGAAATCAGTGCTCCACCTCTCAGTGGGTTAGTCAGTGTTATTGTAATATTTTTTTACGGCCACTTGTTAACAGACTTAGAATGTGTGAATGAGCTACTATTACTGTACAGAATCACGTCTTTTTATTTGCTTCATGTTTTACAACCTACTTGTTTTGTTTTGACAAAAAATATACATTAAAGAGCGATCAAATGATTAAAAAAGTATACAGTTGCTAGAAAAGTGTGTTTGTGTGTTTCTTGAATACTATATCACAAGTTAATCACGTCTTATATGCCAAACAGTGACTGTTTCTGTTACTTTTCCGCTAATAGTTTTAGGTTGTAAGAATGTTTCTCTAATGTTTCCATTAAGTAAAAACATTATTTTGAAGTTATTTTTTGATGTCATATTAACGTTACTGTTTATACAAAAATGCTATTCAAACCTAAACCTAACCTTTTTAAAATGTTCCACTAACAACTTAATGTAATGAGCCCCTTTTCTACAGTATCACACACAGAAAAACATGAAAAACAAACCCTGATTTATAGAATCAGCCCAAACACTGTAGCGTCATCAAGCATTATGTCTAATTATCTTTCTTATATAAAGTTATATATATATATATATATGTTATTAGTAGACCCCACTGATAATACTTTGGACATCAGAGCAATACGTGGTTGGATGATGAACAGATTATGTCTGTTATGCAGTACATTTATATTGTATGTTTAATTATGTTGTATAAAATGTTTAACTGTATATCACTTTCAGACAGATGCAGACTCAAGTAATGACATCATCCTCCAGGAAGTATCCAGGAGACTTCTGTAAGTATTAACAACAGACTTGGTGATGATTTGATTGGTTTTATATAATGATTTATAGTTTGAGCTGTCGGGTCAATTTTCAGTAAAATTGTCCTGCAGTTCAGTGTTTTAAACGGAGATGGCGATAGAGAGACAAAAGTAGCTGACTGCAGTTCAACAGGTTTGATGGCGGGAATGAATCGGGTGCAGCGGGCTGGACCTCCAGTACTGGAAACAGATTGTCGTTTTATTCCTGATTTTTGTTTATCTGTGTTGATTTGTGCTCGTCAGCGTGACTTTCTGCGTAACGTTTCTATGGTGATGTGAAGTCAGGAATTACATCTCCACGAGCAGGTGACGTCATTTGGGTCTTATGCCATTGTGTGTTACGAGTTGGGTGCTTCCTTCATATTTTCATAGCTAAATGGTTACCCAAGAGTTGGCCCAGTGTGTTGGGAGGGTCACTTGAAGCCCCAACAGATTACAGAGCAAAACAATAGTTCGTATATAGCGTTACTCAGAGTTTCCTCTGATCAGCCCTCAGAGGTGAAGCGTGTCTGTTATTGGTTAGCGTCCTCTCACACTGCCGACACACTGTCAGAAAATCCATCATGTGAATCATGTACAACACATGTGTATTACATCATGCACCACTGTAACCCACTATTTCTGAGAAGCGCTACAAAGCGGGGGACAATTTCTGGTTAAATAGCCGCAGACCCCAAACAGAGACCGAATCATGCCGAGAGGAACTGTCAAACCTTAGGCTGCGTTTACAGAATGTGGCCAGATGGTGTCACTGTTGACCCTTCCTAAAAAAGGATGCCCACATTTCTGGGTGTAAAGGAAGCAGGCCATGGTGGCCTTATCTGTCTTTAACAGTGTAACACTGTATTATTGATGCTGGCGGTGAGGTAGATAAGATCCCAGAAGAATTTCAGACACTGTGGTAATGCAAGTCTTGCTTTGTCGAGTGCACTGATGTGTGACCTCAAGTGCTGTTGTACACCCCAACGCCCAAACAATGGAGGCAGTTTTTTCCCACAGTTTATATGCAGCATATCTCTCCAGGAAAACATCTCTGTTTGACGTTACAGCCAATGGAAAAACATCTAGTGCCTCTGATGCGTGTGTGGGCCGGTCGCTCGTCGCAATTATGTGTAAATATCATTATGATTCGGCAAATGGCTCACCTGCAGGGTGTCCAGATGATAAGATGAGAATTAAGAAGTCCACCTGAGGCCAAAGAGGGGATAACCCTCTAATGTAAGTGAGCTTTGTGCGTTAGGGAAGGGCAACCGATATATATAACTTTGATATATATGATATATAATGTAAAAAAGTTCTACTAACATTAACAAAATAAAGAACTGCTTATTGATTGCAAAACAGAATTCTCTTCTGGATGTTAAGTAGATCATGTCTTGTGGATTGGTAAGCAAGCAGGTTCTGCAGAGCAACCTGAAGGTTTACAGCCTGTATTGACCATAATTTGTCGGTAACCTCCCAAAACATTTACACTTACACATTTGGCAGACGTTTTTATCCAAAGCAACTTACATTACGCTATACATTGATTCTGAGCATGTACAATCCCTGGGATCGAACCCATGACCTTGGCGTTGTTAACACTCATACGCTAACCACTGAGCTACAGGAAAACCAGCTTTAGAATTTGTTGTAAAGCAGGAGAAGTTCTGTCACCAGAGCAGGGGGGGCAGGGTGCTGGCAGAAGACCTCCAGAGATGTTCACCCATATGGGCCTGGTAGAACCACGATCAGGCCACACATCAGAGGGCCAGAAGATCAGGCCCTTCCCTCTTAAAAATACTGCAGGATGTTATTGTAAAGCTTTACGTGCGTGTCTGGCGGACATTTTTCAGTCTTTGGGGTGTTTCCTCGCTCTGTTTTCCTCCATAAATGAAGGAGTTGTAGTTAGGGCTCGTCTCAGACAACGTCTCCAGAACTGATTTGTGTTTCCCGTTCTGTGAGTGAGACGTTTCTCAGATGCTTCTATTGGCTCTTACAGTGTTATGAAACAGTGTCAGCCTTCATGAGCATGTTCTGTTCTCTTCTATCTGCACTGTGATTTATTCTAGATGAGCAAAAGTATTGAGGAAGCTACAAGCTACAATAAATCTACTGTAATATCTTTTTGAATACACAAGCGTCTAATATGATTTATAGTTTAATCAATGTTTCATCAATTAATGTTTCCTGGCACAAAGGGTGGGATCTACTAAAAAAGATAGAATGTACCATAATTTAAATGAAGGAATTAGAAACCTTGTTTCCAAAGAGCATCATTTATTACACAATACAGCGCAATATAATAAACTGACGTATACTTTTGTTTTGATAAAAGGAACTTGTTAGTGGAAATTCTGACCTTCTCTCACCCTGCTTAGAGGAGTAGTTACATTAGTAACTTCACTGATGTAGATACTAACACTGTACGTCAGCATTAACCCTACCCGGCAACTGTCCCTGGTGCCCTTATTAACCTAGTACAGAGAGTTCCCTTCAGGTCTGTCATTTGGGTAGAGCTTAACCTCCCCCCTCCCCCACCCCTTTCTCTAGCTCTCGGGTCAAGTACGCACACATATAAATAGCCTGCAAAGTAGGGGTCAGAGGTCAGGGCTGAGCATGCCTGGGGGAGGGGACTGAATGTGGAACCCCAAGAGGGATCAGGTGTCTTTATTTTCCTGGGGGAGGGGGGCCGTATCACCTGAATGATTAGTGGGGAGGGTGGGAACCATTAAAATGGAGAAACACACCCGTCCCCCTGCACACCCCCTCCTTGGGGAATTCACTGAGACGGTCCACCATCCGGCTCAGTTTACCCACACGGGTCAGGTGCTTCTTTTTCCGTTTCAGTTTACAGGCTGCTCAGCTGGTCCCCGAGAGCCTCTGCACACTTACACACTGAGAGCTTCGCCCGATCTTCAGGTGGTATCGCGCTCTGCATCTGGATTGGCGCGAGGCTCCCATGCTTTGTCGTGCCACAAGGGGACTTACTAAAGGGCCACTCGAGGGCCCTTGCTCGTCAGCAGGGATCTACGCCTGCTGCATCAGATGGCAGTGGGGTCGACGTGGGTCAGCATGGGTTACGGCTGTTTGTGGTTGTTGTGACAGGGCTGGTGCTGAGCAACATGCAAGTGGAGAGCGATATAAAATATATACACACATATATGTGTGTGTGTGTCCTGGTATTCACTACAGTATGGGGACCAAATGTCCCTGCAAATATAGTTGTACCGGTGCATTTTGACCTTGTGGGGACATTTTTGGGACAAAAAGCTTATAAATCACAAAGAATGATTATTTTTAAATGTAAAATAGCAGAACTTGAGGGAATTCTGTGAGGGTCAGATTTAGGGGTAGAATTAGAAGCTAGAAGGTTGTACAGTATAAAAACCATCACGTCTATTGAATGTGTGTGTGTACATGTGTATATAATGATATATGAATTTTTCAGATTTCAGAGACCACATCTGGGAAAAAAACATGCCTGCCATAAGATTTTTGGCCTCTTTTTAATTTTGCATGTGGGCTTCGGTTTTTCCGCCCTCTGGACTAACCCAATAAACATTCAGCAGTACAGTAAACAGACGCACATGCCCAAAAATCAGCACAGGCCTCGCATCAGATGCAGCTCCTCTACATGGTATGCAGGTGTTAAGTGTCCATTAGTGTGTAGGGTTGAGGGGGCGGGGCTACCCAACATTCATCACTCTGTGATGGGTCAGGTGAGACTAAGCAGGCAGCCTTTTCATGTGACCTCTGTGTTTTCAAAGGCAGTGTGCGAGTTGTATTGACTCAAATGCATGTGGTGCATTTTTTTTTGTTTTGTGTTTTCTGCATTCTGTAGCACATCTCACTGTTCAATCTAAATTTGATCAGTTTTTGTCTTACTGCAAACAAAACACTAAACACTAAATACAAAACATCACACAAATAAAAAGTCAATTATACCAATGATTTTACGTGATACATGATAACGTTGAAATCACATTTGTACAGTATCTGTAGCTTACAATTCATGTAATGTTTTAAATAGGAAAAGTTGAACATTTGATGCATAATTGCAACTTATGGCTATGCCAGCAACCTGAAATAAGATACAGTTAATAGAACTCTCTTGCAACGGCATCTGTATCTCAGCTGACCCTCGAGGTTTTACATTTCTGGGACTTTATGAATTGCTCGCTGTAAAGCTCTGCTCTAAAGTTACATAGGGGATTAATATTGCATCGCTGCGTTCTGTCTGTCACATTCCATTTTAAGGCAGCATGTGAGTTTTATGTTTTGACTCGGATGCATGTGGTGCATGTATAGGACAGTTGCAATATGTAGCATGTCTGTTGCAGCAGCAGTTAACTGATATGTTGCTCTAAAGTTACAGATGAGACCAATATGAGAATATATATATACGTTGTGTCCATTTTGGACAGGCGATAATGTCAATTCCTAGATTGCATTGGGGGATCGTTCCTAGTGGTCACAGAGGCCATAAAACCCACGTATCTCAGTTCTCCAGTCTTCCTCTACCCTCAATGCCCTTGTGAACTGAGACCTGTGCACCCTGTCTGAGCTTTCATCACAACATTCTTTCCAGCATCTGCAATGCCTGGAACATCTCGGCTGTGGTTCTTTTCCTCAGGCACAGGCTCTCCGCAGGGAACTCCCTGACACCAGAACCAGCCCGCTCCCCGTGAGAGAAGTTCTGTCCCGGCCTCCAACTGTCTCCTCACACCTGATCCAACACACACATCAGCAGTGAAGCCAAAGACAGCAGAAAAGCAGACAAATAAATTCATGAGGACAAGATTGTTTGATTTATTTTCATGTTAATCGTGTAGTTGGCGTGTTTGAATTTAGAAAATAAGTTGGGTTTAACGCCTTTGACAGCAGGGAATATGTAGAAGCGTTTCTGCCAGCTTCCTTTGCGTCTGTGCATGTTAACGTGTTAGAGAGTGTGTGTATGTGCAGTGATATCTCTGGGAAAGTGCTCTTGCCCTGGCTGGATCTCTCCTCACAGATGCGAGTGCCTCACGGGATTCTGGGATGCATGAGTCTTGTGGTAATTGTGGCAGTTCTTGTAAACAGGCATACGGGTGTAGAACCCCCATCTTCACCCCCACCCGCAGTCGATTCTCTTCCCCTTTAGAGTTTTGTTGCATGTCAAACTCTCTTGTCCGCACCACTGTGGGAGTGTTGAGTGTCTGCTTGACTTTTTACACAAGACCTCTGTCTCATTGTCGATTTTGTTCCACTGGATGATATTGCTTGATTGACCGAGGATTGGACTTATAAAATCTGGGCTCTGCTTTCTTAAAGGACCGTGCTGGACTGTTTGTTTAGTTTGAAAATAATTACAGAAGTGATGTCACAACAGGTTGCTGTGTCAAATATTTATCCAGACTTTGTCCTACATTAAACAGACTTTTTCATTGCTAGTAAAGCTAGTAAGACATTATAGTCAGCATGAAATCAAAATTTACTTTAACACATAATCTTGTTTTGATTCATCAATACACAATATTTAAATAGTAAAAATAATAAATCTTTGCTTTAGTAAAGCTCACAATTCTCCAGCTTTGAAAAAACTTTATTAGCTAACATTTGAAACCATTCTCTATATATGTATACATGCATAGCCTATTTTATTTAGGAATTTGATTATGAGAGTTTTAAATGGATCACAAACTCTATTTATTGTTAACTTTCATGATAGTATTGTTTTAAAACAACATTTCAAATATTTTAATTTTTAAAGTCTTAAATTGCTTCTGCCAAACAGTCTTCTGGTATTTTAGACTGACATTTGATGTAAAAATAACAACGATGAGTGTGATGTCACAAATGGGTCATGATTTAGAGAGTTGTGTGTTCCATCGTTCAGTAAATCTGATAGTCGTGCATGAACCAGGCTTGACCGACTGCCGCGTGTTGGCATGCACGCTGCAGTGCTGTAAAAATGCGCTGAGCAGTGTTTCATTAATTTAACGATCTTGCTCTTTTTACTTGGAAGCTTCCAAAACCCCACATCTCCTGCACTGTCAGAGTATCAGCTGACACTGAAGTGAGCTCTGAGATGACCATATGAGGCCGCCATGAACTGTTGAATTTGGGTTTGTGGGTAATTGTGTACGCAAGTGGTCCCATATGAGTTCAATAGCTTTACCAAAACAGACAGTTAAGCTTTGAGATGAATACAGGCTGGGAGAATAGAGAAAGAAGGACAGTAGATCATACATGTAAAGACAAGATTGATTTTCCCTATAGGAACAAGTATGTAATATTTGAGATGGCTAGGAGAGGAAACTCTGGCTTGGGTGTCAGAATTAAAATGTGCAGAATGTTCTTCCGGAGTTGACAAGCAGTGGCAGGTGGACCAGCAGACTGGGCAACACCTGCCCTGTTGCCTCATCAACAGAAACTAATGTTAGCCCCCTCTGAATCCCCCAGAACAGTTCGTTCCCCGTCCACAGTCGCCCCTATTGGCAGATAAGAGTTGTGCTGATGAGCCTCTGATTGGTCAAAATTCACTCCACTCTGCTGCCAGTCACAAACAGCATGGCGGTTTTGGCACTGATTTTTGAAATTCACACACCAGTGTGGCCTGGTCTTCCAGTGCCAAGAACTTTGTCAATGAGCCCATGTTTGCCCTGTTGATCCCCTAAGCCAGCGTGTGGACTGCTGGGGTGGAAGTGGATGACTGTGGTCCAGTCAGCGGTCTTCATACTGCTTGTCAATGCAGGCCTGTGTTTCCTCTGGCTGGATAGCAGGTTACTGTGGGATGAACAGAGAGCGGTCAAGAACACAGGAACTTGGAGGCCCAGAGGGAGCAGCATAGTGGTTTGGAGAGGACGGGGTGGATGGAAGGTGAGCGGTTCTGTTGTCCAGTGCTGGAACCCTAAACCTTGACCTTGAGTTTTAACCTTGACCATCTCACCCCAGCTGGCTGAGCAAAGGAAAAGTGACACTGACTGTGTGTTACAGCTCACAGCTCTGGGCCTCTGGAGAGATAGATGGCAACCTTTGACCTCTGTTAATCCTGTGGATTCTGTGACGTGAGGTCAGGCAGGTGGCCTGACTTATTTCCCCAGAGGTACGACCATTATGGCAAATCTTGAAGTGAATGATCTGCTAAAACATTACGTGTTTCCGTAACGTTTCCATTAAGTAACAAAAATGTTTTAGGAATGTTCTAAATGTCCAGTTGTTATATTGCTTGGTTATAAGAAGTTTTTAAAATTCTGTAATGTTTATAAACATTCCAACAACTACTTTAGAATAACGGTTTTAATACATACTGTATTAACTGGGGCATCACTGTAGAATACTGTAAATGACTAAAGTCAGTCAGTCTGTCAGTCTATCTGTCTGTCCGTCTGTGCAGTGTCGTTGAGTGTTTGCTAGCCCTGTTACCTGTGACCTAGGAGCTGGTAATTGTTTTCTCCTAAACAGTTCTATATAACCTCTGGAAATGAAACTAACATATTATTGTCTTTCAACTTTTTTTGGGTCACTGTATTTATCTAGACAATCCCTCACAACTGTTTTAAACTACTTAGATAGAAAACACCAATTAAGTGCACTTAAATGACATGGAAACTACATGTTGTGGGATCTTTTAACTTTAACCTCCTGAAGACACGTTTGCTTAGTTGACGTTTTATGTGCTAAACAAGGTCCATTTGCATTAAAGTATATGTCATATACATTTAATGACTTTGGAAAATAAAGTAAAATCGTTATAGGTTTTCTCTCGGCAGGAATTTAAATTATGAACAGATTTTGTGACTTTTGCACAGTGAGAATGATGCTGTATCTGGAAGCAGTTCCAGGAAATAAACTGCAGACAATCACAACACCCATAATTAAAAGTATTACTCACATTAAAGCATGCAGTGAAGAATCAACACACAAGCTCTCAAACCAAACTGGCTGTCGCGCGGGCCAAGTCGGAAGTCTTCCAGGGGTCTTGTAGTTGTGTGCGTGTTTGTGTGTTCCCACAGATCACTGTGAATCTGGTCTTTTGTGTGGGGGGATTTGTGGGTTTGGTTATCAATGCCAGAATGTCATGAATGTGTATAGATGTGTAGAAGAGTCGGGCTATCAGGCCGGCATTTGTTCTGCTGGCCGCAGGCCTCTACCATCTGTGACTGCCAACAACTTTGTTGTGTTCTGCTTCACCAACTCTGCTTGCTTCCTGGCTGACCCGAGATAAATGAGACTCACTTTTATGAATTTGACACGAGCTGCCACACAAATGCAGGGCATGTGAGCACACACACACACACACACACACACACACACACACCTGACCTTTTCTTAAAGGCCACAGTTCTTACTTTCCTGAGAGACAGAGTGATGTCATGTTCTGTTCTGAACTTTTTTTGGTTAAAAACGTAACCTTTATAATGTTCCGTTTGCATTTTAGCTGTGCCGAGGGTGTAAAAATGTTTTCTACACTTCCATATTTAGCTAACGGCAACATTTTCAGTTGTAATAGTTTGTCTGGGAACAGAAGAACCGATGAGGCGAATAGCTAGGTCATCTATACAGTGTGTGAATGATTAAAATATTCATCACTTATTAAATTGACTCTTTGTATGTAAATTTCAGGATGCAACTTCTTTGTCTTGTCAAACCAAAATTGTAATCTTTGACTCTCTTTGTATTTTGGGAGTACAAAACTCCTACATTCCTCATATGTAAGTTGCTTTGGATAAAAGGGTCTGTTAAATGTAAGTTAGGATGTAACGTATTGACAAATGTACATTTATTTGTTTGGCAGCTGTTTTAATCCAGAGTGACAATCGAGGTTTATAGTTATGAACTTCTGTGTTCTCTGGAAATAAACACAGAACTCTGGCACTGTCAGCAGTTAGCATTAGCAGTTGAGCTACAGGCACTGGTTCAACCAACGAAGGGTACAGATTTATTAAAAAAAGACTAATGTACTTCAACAGTAATGACACGCACAGCTACCCCGCTGAGAGTCAGAGCAACTTCCTGTTTCTAAACGATTCTGTCTCCTTCAGTGGTGTTTATATAAGGCATGTCCAAAAAGCAAAGCACGATTTAAAGTGAAACATTATTGAGTGCTTTCCAAAAAGCTTTTTTCTCTTAGTTTTCTCATCAGGTGTGTATTAAAAGTAATTAGGAGGAATATTTATAAAAAGAGAAAAGTTCCCACTGCTGTCCAAACATACACATTTGCTTGCAATTATGATGAGAAATACTGGCCTCTTCATTTCCTCCAGAATGCATAATTTCTCATTTGTATGGGAGAGTTAATAATTATTTCATTATCCAGTAAGCCAAACACATATAAACCCAAATATGAGCCATCAGTGGAAATTATGAACAATTTTCCCTATAGATTTGGATAGTCTATAAATACTGGATCAACCACGAGCACATGTTCCTCTCACTAAATCAGTCTGTTTTCAGGCCCTGCAGATTTCACTTTAGTTCAGAAGGTTCAGAATAGTCAGAGGATGGCCAGAAGATCTCAGCGTGGAAGCTGACTACAGATGTCACACTGAATTTAGGCTGGAGAGCTGGACAGGATGAAACATCACCTTATGTGGGCTGATGTTTTACTTTGTTATACTTTGGCATAGGCCATGCCATATTTTGACCTTCGATGTCTGTTTAATGTTTAACGGTGTGTAAATTGGTTTTGCTCTATTTGTAGTTTTTGAAAATGTGATTTCTTTAGCATGAGTATAATGGGTCTGCTGCTTATGTTTGTTTGCCGTGTGGTTGGCAGAGCTAGGCGGGCCCGAGCATCACCTAATAAAAAAAGACTTAAAATATGAAGTATATCTAAAGCGAAACATGCGATGAGAAGCCCATGCGCTTTGTTTCTGGAAAGCCCAGACGTCTTCGATTTAAAGACGTGCTTCTGCTGATGCATTGATGTTGCATTTGAGTGAACTGCATAATATAAAGCGCAGGGGTTCATTCGAAGGGCCTCGGAGTGTTTATTAATCCACATCTGGTCCTGTCATCAGAACAACATCAGAATAATGGGGTTAGCAAAAGGGAAAGTAGACCTGAATCAACAGTGTGTACATACTCAACAGCCCGTACATGCGACAGTGTTGTAGTGTACTGTTTGTTTAAAGATGCAGACTGCCTCGACGCAGTAGTAGTGTTATGAAACTAAACAGCGAACCCAAAAGTTCAGGATTTCTCCATTCCCAGCATCACTTATTCGTTTCCCTGCGTGATCTTCAATGTCTAGCTTGAAGCGCCAGCTTGGTTGGACGGCTAGTTTGCTGTTTTCCTTCTTCATCTGTGTTATGAAGGGCTTGGAGTCGCATGAAAGTGGGGCAGAACCCAAAGTTCTCAGTACCTGGATTTGATTCAAGACCAGTGAGTGTTTTTGAAAGGAAAGTCAAGAGGAAATGATTTGGTTGATGAGAGAATAAAGCACACGGTCTACCCAGGGCATGTGTTGTTAATCCAACCTGCTCAGGCCTCTAGAAAACACAGTTATTCATGTGTGTACTGAACCACTGAAGGGCTATTGATGGGAAAATCCCATAATTAAAGTTGCAGCACGGCAGTTGCTATGCTTAGCTTAGTGCTAAGCTTATAATTACTGGTGGTTTACAGTCTCAACTACATTTAGCGCTTCTGATCTAGAAATGTTTATACTTAATTATTCATGTTTGGCTCATATTTTTGAAAGCACACAAGTAGTTTCATAGTAATTGTACTTTTCATTCTGCAGTAACAAGATGAAGTGTGTTTTTCGAAATTCATAAGAAAATGGTACGTGACCTTGCTGGATGGTTGCCAAGGTGTTGCTACGGGGTTTGCTAAAGAATGCAAAAAAGCCAAAAATTAATTATCCTAAATTTCAGCTAAAATGATTTGAGATGTCTTTCATATCTCTAACCGGTTTGAGTATTTGGGGTTGGTTTAAATGTCGCTCGCCTGCACTGTAATACATTTGTCATTTCATTTAAAATGGCTGTGTGGAATGTATCATTATATCATCTTTAGTCATACAGACAGACAGTTAGGTGAAATTTATAGAAACTCCCTCTTATCAAGCACATTGGAATTGGGACTGTAAAACCTCACTGTAACAAACTCAAAATGCCATTGAAGTTGTACAACCATTAAAATGTCTATGCTGATCACATTTACATATTACTCAGCAGTCTGAAATACTTATGATGACCTTATGATGTCATCAGGGACTAAACCCAGTTTTTTGGTATAAGCTCTTGCGGGTTTGGAGAAGTTAAGGTCTATTGTACCTCAGAGACCTGGAGCTGGATGGATCTGAGCTCTAACATGGTGTTCTTATCAGCCAGAAGTCCTGTATATTTTCTGTAGGTCATGTTTCGATCACCTTGTCCTCATCTTTATTTGTCTTTGTCTCAGGCAGCACACCTGTGACCCGCAGTCCCTTCACTGACGGTCTGATGCAAGTTGCACATAAAACAAAAAGATTCTGGCAGAAATGCAGCAGTTATCTTGTTGGGTGGCATCACACTGTGTCTGGAGTTAGAGAATACATGCAGTTGTCGGATTGGAAATGAAGGCACAATTACTTGTGGATTGCCAGGTGAGTGGTTTTAAGTCTTTATAAGACTTTCAGAGTTTTGTTTAGGGTACTTAGTAGCAAGAAAACTAGATGTCTATGAGCATACCCAGCTAACAATTTAAGGTTGTAGCGACGTTCCCCTAACATTCCATTAACTTAAAAAATCTTAAACATAGCTTTCCTGTAGCTCAGTGGTTAGAGCATGGTGTTAACAACGCCAAGGTTATGGGTTCAATCCCAGGGGTTGCACATACTCAGAATCAATGTATAGTGTAATGCTTTGGATAAAAGCATCTGCTAAATGTGTAAATGTTATTTTGAAAGTTCTAGGGAAATTCAAAACATCCAGTTTTAGATGTTGCATTAATGTTATTCAAACATTTTAATTCTGTAATGTTTTTAAAATGTTCCACTAACTACTTAAGAATAACGTTTCTGATATAATATATGATGTTAAAAAGTTTTTCTAACGTTAATACAAGAACCTTTTTAATAACATTGAGAGAACTTTTAACAAACATTTAGAGAACGTCGACTAACATTCTGAAAACATTCCCTGTTGGATCAGTAACTGTTAATCTGCTTTTCTTAGTTATGTGTGTAAAATAGTCCTTTTGGACTAATATCCAGATTATTAAGTCTGAATATTAGCAACACAGGCTGCAATGTGGGCCACTGAAAGCAGCACCTCAAAAGTTGGGCTTTGCGACACCGTCGGTTGCTGCAGGTGAAATGTTATGATGTGATTATGAACAGATGTTTGTACATGATCTTCACCATCACTTTGCTGATGGCTGGGGAGGGCCAATGGCCTGCTGTGATCATAAAGATCACAACTGTTATGGACATTCCTCAGTGTTCTTTCATGTATGCGGGCGCTTACAGAGGGGCATGATGTAATATTGTTACTAAGGGCGGGAAATGTCCTTCTATCTCACATCCACAATGCCTGGATTTATTTCAACATGGAGGTCCACAATCTGCAGTGTGATCAGATCTCTTTGCAACAACAGTGTGATTCTGGAGAAGAGTCATCAAAGCCAGCTGCTGTGGTCATACTGTGATATGTAATGCGAACAGTGTGTCGCCTTACAGTTGCTCTTAAATCAGTAACTAGATGAATTTAATCATCAAGTTAATCAGAGTCACAGAATCAAGGCATCAGTTTCGACTGTGGGGACCTCAGTGCATTAAAACACACTGCTGGGATTGTATAAGATCTTTTCTCGCTCTTATCTCAGTATGATACAGATTTTCCATTGTTATTTCATCAGTATTCTATGTAAACTGTATGGAGTTTACATTGTTGTACCATAGACACTGAAACCTGTATGAACAGCTTCTACAACAAAGTTTAATGTCTGTACAAGATCCATAAACTGTATGTCTTTAAAGACACAGGACATTGGGGATATAACGGGATATTGTTAAATATATAATTCACTATAGAATCTATTGACTACAGATTACAGGTGATGTACTCAGAGAGCGAGTACAATCTCACTGAATGTGTGCTACAGCTGACCTGAGGGCTCATTTCTTCATCATCATCTTCATCAAAAAAGGTTTTTTGAAATATTCCCTTCTTTTCTAATGTCTTCATTTTAAAATAGCAAAATAGCTTTTTTAGGGGATATGTGTTATTTGTGAGTCTAGTTATTACAATTAGCTTCATTTATAAACACAGATGTCAATTGTTCCTCCTCATTTTGACAGCTAAATGTCAAGTAAATGTGTGTATGTGTTTGTACAAACAAGCTTTTAAAGACTTGAACATTTCCTCCTTTGGTTTGTTCATTTAGCTCTCAGTAGGCCGTAAGGAAAGGAACCTCTCACACTACAAACAGGAGAATGAATCTCAGACTCGAACATTTATCAGTGGTTTGCAGGATTAGTAGATGTTAGAAAAGCACGATTGTTTATTTTGGCCCGGCAGCCATGTTTGCTGGAGCGATCTGTGACTGCATCCCATTTGAACGCTGTCCAGCCCGAACCACCACCAATAAAAACATCATTACAGCCGCTTTCATTTGAACCCAATCTGATCTCATGACCTTTCTCCGATTTTGGGTGGAATCTCTGTGTGTGATGCAATGACCAGCCATAATGAGGTGACTTATCAACCCAGCTAACAATATTAGGTAAGAACGTTTCACTAATGTAGAAAAAAGGTTAAAATGCTATTTTAAAAGTTCTCGGACTGTTCAAACATTCAGATGTTTAGATGTTTTATCCTCCATTTGCCCTCCAAAAGATCTCTTTTGAACTGATTATATAATAATAATATACGGTATGGGATATATAGAAGTAGAATAAATAGAATCTCTTGGTTTATAGAGGCAGAGGGGCTACAGTAAGGGAATAAAACCTTTAGTGAATTTTCTCTGCTTGAATTTCTTCTTGGACTCTTGCTACCATGCAAGACACATGAAAGATGGCCCTGCTGTGTAGGAGATATGTCTGTGCCACTCAGAGAACAACAAAGCAATTGTGTTATGTGCCAGCTGGAGAGCACCTTTCCAAAACACCACCCTGTAAGGAACACGGGCACGTGTGAGGGCAGTCGCCCGTCACAAACTGTCACATCACACCCCGTGAAGCTCTGAAGGGGAGCAGAGACACGGGCAGGTGCGTGTTGGGCATGAGAGAACATAATACTGTCAAAAGTCAAATTTATGGGTTCTACAATTACAGAAACTACCTGGCAGGAAAACGATCTAGTACCTTTCATAGCAATAAAGCCTTAGCTTGTTTTGATAGATTCCTACTACGATGTTTTCAGAGTTCTGCCTCTGTGTTGGCCAGGCAGTTTTTAAAAGAAAAATGTTCTGTCAGAAAGCATCGTGGGCAAGTTCAGCGTGACCTTACAGACAGTGTTTCTGGCTAAAACAATTGTGTTCACATGTTCACTGAGTAGAGTTCAGCCGAAAGCAATAAGTACTGAATATTTCACAAGCAAAACTTCTTTAATAGCAAATGTGTTTTTTCAACATTGCTTTTATGTAGTTTGTTTACTAAGAATAGTGTCACAAACAATAAACTTACTTTCAAAGATTTAAAACCCTAAACCTGGCAACCTAAATATTTTTATGAGCACAATATTACAAATTGCATAGAACATATTAAATTGGAACTAAATCAGCATTTAAATGAATTGTCTCTGATCTGGCGCTCCAGCAGTTGTGTGAAGAACTTTCCTCAGCTTGAAGATCCACTGAAGACCTCTGCAAAAACGTTCTTCTTCTCACAGCCTCAGCTGCTGCTGACCTCTGTCTCTGAGTTTACTACAGAGCACGCACAACAGGGAATGTTCTCAGAACATTAGCTAATGTTGTCTTAAAGTTCTCTTAACATTTTCTTCAAGTTACCGTAGAGCATTTTTTAATGTTCTGTGTCATCTATGTTTCTATAACTGCTCTGAACACGCCCAGTGCCATGATTTACGGTGCTTGTTCGGCTGGCTCAATGGAGGCCTCGCTCCATCTGAACATATTACCATTTGGTTTTGGTTTCCGCTCTCTGCCACCGTGCCACACCTATCGCATGTCTGAGTGAATGAGCGCAGTGTGGCTGCATGGTCCAGAGTGTTTCTTTCACATTTGGCCTGGAGTTTTCATTTCATTACTTCTCATCATTGTTTTCTTTCTGTGCATGCCATTGAGAGAAATGTTCCTTTCCACATATTTGATTCCTGGCCAAAGGTGAGGTTACAGCAGCCATCGGCCTTCAGCTCAGTGAATGAACTTCATCTGTGGTTTCAAACTGGTTTTGCTTCTGGACCCAGTTTTTACATTTATGCATTTATGTATTCCGTCTGCTGTACATGGCAGAACGGTCCCGCAGCTAAATGCTTCTGCATGTGTATTACTCTGTTGAGTCTTAATGTTGTTGTTTTATGTTGCTCTCAGATGAAGCCTGTAGCTGTTTCCTCTTTCGTCTCCATTTCCAAAACATCCCGGATGTCATTTGTGTCACTGATGATGCACAAAGAGACACTGATTACAAAGAAACATGGAAAAGTGCACCAGTCGCTGTCTGTATAGAGAAGAACCGTGATTATCTGGCTGGGCCTACAACAAGCCCTGTTACGTTCTACCTGCGGCTGTATGTGTGTCAAATTAATCAACCACAGAAGAAGAAACAGAAGAAACAGCTTTTCTGTCTCTGGCTTCCCTCAGGCTTTGGTAATTATGCAGTAAATGTGTGTTTCCTCTGTATTTAGAACCCTAATTCATGCTATTTAATCATCCAATATTGTGGACCACTACCTTTAAAATCACCATAACATTTAAATGTACTATTCTTCTTTGTTATGGAATAATAACAGTGTTTATTATAAACAATTGATCTGTGCATATCATATTTATTTTTTAAATTCTCTTTTATTTTTCATTAAAGACATCTGTGCATGTGCATTATTTGACAGTTTTATAAAATGAAATCATACCCTATGTATTTTTTCTATAAAAACACGATTTATGTGTAAATAGGTAAAACAGACTGCAAAGTGTTTCATGTTGACTCAAAATGACTTTGTAGTGGCTTTTTGTAATATTTGTGAGGTGTTGCACTGTAGCACTGTCGGGAATGACATTTATTGATAAAATAGACAGAAAACAAATAAACTATGATGAAGATAAAAAATGTTAAATATAGAAGCTGCTTCAGTTCTCTGAGCAGACGCTGGACCACAGCACTCATGCTAAATGCAGTTTGCTAACCATGTAACATTTGGAAAATGTACAAAGAGACAAGCCTAATCCAATTTAGACCATTTGTGGTGATGTATTACGTTTCTGACAGCAGAGAATTGAGACACATAGCTTGTAGGATTTAACACAGAATTCTAATGACGTGCTCTGGTCATTGGAGAGCACACAAAATACTGTACAGCTGTACGTGTAGGAAAGAATAATCTTAAATGAGATCTCCACTGTTTCTTATAGGCAAAATTTAGGTTTTTGTGCAAGTTTATGCTGGTTATCATGTTTTCCTCCTAAGAAAATCTTGTGTCTTTACAACCTAAAACTGTTAGCTGGGAAAGTGCAATCTCAGACCTTAAAATGTCCCTCTGGGTAGGTACCTGTAAAGAAACAAAAACATTCAAAAAGGAGGAAGAAAACCTCTCTGTGGTTTCTTGAAGGATGTAGATTGTGTTTTAACTGTATGTTGCCAACTTTGTACTTTGAATTTTTCGCTTGAGTTGTCATGGAATTGGGAAGCTCAAGAGCTGCTTATTTGTGCTAATTAGTCTTCAGTGGTAGCAGCCTCTCATCGGCCTGCCAGCGAGACCTCGGCCCAGCCTATCCAGCCGGATTTGTCTGACAGATGGTAAAATCTTCTCTACCTTCCAGGATATTAACTCATTTTGGCTGAGTATCTTGACAAAGGTGGAGCACCTAAGTGGAGTTCGTTGGCATGGAACGCTGACCGGGTTAAATCCTAACACTTCATCTCAGCGTCTGCAACAAGCTGTCAGATTCCAGTCCCAGAGCGACAATGTCCTGTTAATGCATTCATGGGTCTGTGTTCTCTTTCCACAGAACATCAGTGGTGGATTCCGCAGCAGAACACATCATACGTGCAGCTCGTTTTAAAACTAGGCTCTGTTGGGTTGCTAGTGGTCGCTGTCGGATCATGTCAGGGGCTTATTCGCAGATGGCAGATCTGGACTGTGAAATATTACACATAAATGAACAAGCTTGTTCCGTGAGATGCACCCAGAGTCATGCTGAAGGTAGTTTATGCTGTTCATAACATGCTGACCCTTACATAGACAGAGTGGGTGTACCACACTGTCTGGGTGGGTGGGTATTTTTCATTCTTTTTTCCGACCACAGGAACGTTTTAATCCATAAGGAATGTTCTGTAAAGGGAAAGGCAGGAATGTCAAGTTTTGGTGTGTTTGTAGTTTTGTGTGCATGTATACATATGCATTAAGGTGATTTGCGTCACCTTTTACAGTAATATTGTTAAATGCTGTTGTATCGTCATGTTTTGTCACATTGTTGCACATGCTGATTTACATGTTATTAACATGTAAGTATTGATTATTGCCTCAGTTCTCTCAGCTGTAATGCAGTGAATTAATTCAGCAGAAGAGTAACTTGAATGCAGTTCAACTGCTTCAAATGACAAGATGCTTGTAGATGTAGCTTTTCAGAACATTGGCTAACGTTCTCTATAAGTTCTCTCAACAATCTCTCAAAATATTCTTGCAGTAGTGTTTTCTTAACATATCATATAATTCAAAAACTTTATTCTTAAGTTGTTATGTGGACATTTTAAAAGTTACAGAGTTAAAAAAAATCTTTTTGTAACCATGCAATAACGTTAATACAACATCTATGAAACTGGATATTTTAACTTTAAAAAATAACATTTTTAATGTTTTTGTTACTTAATGCAAATGTATGTGCATGTTTGTTATGTTTCCTGTATTGCTGCAGTTCTGGAATTGTAAGAAGTTCTGGAGGGATTCGTTCAGTAATAAGGTTTTAAGGATGTAAGTATCAATGGTTGGACATGTTCATCCAGAAGTTAAAAAGCACTGCTGACCTGTTCTTTAACAAGCACAATTAAAAACACAGTGTTCCGACCCATGGGCATGTCAAAACAGTGTCAGTATACCAACATCAATAAAAAGCATGGAAAGACAGCGCAGGGATGTAAAACATTCTAGCGTATTCTGCTAATGGAAAAACGTTACTTTCTAAAAATATCACACCCCAAAACATTTAAGCTCCCAAGACTTGACTGGCCTGCTCAAAGTTTGACCACAATTACACCAAATGACTTTATTTTCTCTCCTTCTTTAGAATTTCCAGTGAAGTTGTAATTCATCAGAGTGTGTCAGCATCAAAAGGCCCAGCAGGAAACTGAGTAACGCCTCCGTCTATTTAAAGACCAATGAATTCCAGGTAGACGTCCAACCTTTGCTTTCACTGTTGTGCTAAACATGACAGCTGACACCTGAGATCAAGTCACGTGTCAGCTGAAGTCAGCGTTGATGCTTTAAGGTAAAAAACCTCAGCAAAACACACTTCACAATCAAAATCAACAAGGGTCAATAGAGGCCGAATGTGAAGGGCTATACATACATTTGAGTAATTACTAAAATAAAAAATAAATGACATTAGGTGTGTATTGGGGTCACCAACCTGCCAAGCAAACATGACTCACTCGGCTGTGTGTGGGGTTGCTGTTTCTGGGTTGCTTGTGCAAGCGATCCATCGCCCGGTGGCTGCTGGGAGTTTGGCCTATATCTAAAAAGAATGTTCGTAGAACATTAATATTTGGTTCTCCCAAAAAATAACCAAACTGGAACAAAAAACTAACATTAGGGGAATGTTCTGTGTTTTCTGAGAATCAACCACCCACAACACACAGATTATTGTTCGGCTGGTTAGCTCACTCATTCCCTGCAGCTAGATGTTATAACTACACCATTTTGTGGACAAAGAGCATCACCACTTTTATAAATTAAACAATGCACAAATTTTATAATATCAAAAATATGTTTATACAGTAACTTTTCTGTCTTTCTGCCTTCCTTTGATGTCATAGTCCGAAGCGCTTCCTGATCTAATGAGGTGTGTGGTGCCATCTCAGCCAATCAGATGACAGCACATGTTAAAGGATGACTCTCTTAAAGATTTGTCTCTACAGCATTTTAGCTGTTTCTTCTCGTTTCGGTGGCTGCAGTATTTGAGAACCTGTCAAACTGCACCACTGGTGCCCAAGAAAGATTTGAAGCTGGCATGTGGTGCAAGTGTTGCCACAGCTCGCAGCCAGCTTTGGGAAATGTTGTCCTAGTCCAACACAGGTGGTTCACATTTAGAGGTGATATTTAGACCATATAGTCTGTGAAAACACAATCCAGCTGGTTTATACAGTGAACAAAGCACCTAATGCAAAGCCATGTGGTCGCCCCCTCTGAGGCTTGTTTAAGTCTCTGGAGTTTAGGGGAAAGACACAGACGTGCCAGCTGAGTGCAGAACATTGATCACTTAATCCTATTGGCTGGTGAAATGGGCAGCAATAGAACCAATCAAAACCTTCAGGTTCAGCCGTTTAATTGCTTGAAATGGTAACTTTGTAAGTTATTGATCATTTATGTAGTTAAACTGTAGTCAGGTTTTCCCTAAAAAGTTAGTTGTGATGAAGACATTGAAGGAGATGATGTATTTTTCTATGCCAGATGTTTTCTTGATAACATTTTGATACATGAACCATCTGAATAAAGTGACTCACTAAAACGAATTAGACGTTTTAAAAAAGCTTCATATGGGTGAACTGTCTTTGTTTGCTGTAAAGAAAAGGCTCGTAGATACACTGCCACAAAAATGTGCTGCACATTTGTAGGTACTGTACATGGCAGCAAAACAGCTGTCAATGTTTTAAAACAAGCCATAGATTATCTCAAAGATAAACACATATGTTAATCCTGTCAGACATATATACAGTATATTTCCCAGCCACTTCATATACAGTGATATCAGTTAGAAACATGTGAATGTTTTATGTCTTGGATCATTTGATGAGATACATATTTATCATGAAGCCATTGATCCTTCAAAACACAAATTATTAAGGCACACATTTAAGAACCTCCACGATAGACTCACAAAACAAGGCCAGGAATTTGTTTGTTTCCTATAAATTCAGGTCAGCTGCTTTTAAGGTTATGTCGACACTCATATCTCCAAAGCATCTCCATCAAATATTTACACAGTGGTGTTATTCTGGGGAACTACCACAAGAAGCACAAGTTCCAAGTAAAACATGTTTAGGAGAATTTAGCTGGCTGCTGCCTTCGGTCTGGAGAGACATTTTGGTAATGCCACAGTGGCCACAAAGACCAGTTTTGTTGACTGCTTAGAAAGGAAGCATCTTTGAGCCAGGCCACTCTGCCCACTTCCACCCTGCACCTCTTCAGTGAGGCTGCTCCTGCAGTCAGCTGCAGCAGATGCGGTTGTCTCCACAGAAGTCTGCAGAGAGTTTTGTCCACAATTCTGAGCTTAGTATGTAGAACACGCTTCCCCATGCTGTCGACTGCATCCCATGCCAGTCACATATCTGATCTCAGTTCAGACATCTGAAGTACATCTCACATTTAAAACACTTTCCTTCACTGCTGTCTGTGGAGGACACGTCCAGATGGAATTTTAGGTTTTCATATTTATTGTTTCCCGCCATGCTATGCACCTTTCCAGCTTCACTTTGGATTTGACCTTCTGTTCATTTGATCCAGGTGTGCTGTACTCATCCAGATGTTTTGTATGATGGTAAAATCTAAAGGTTTTTTAGCAGTTTGCAGAATGGCATGTACATTGTATTGATTGACAGGTTTGTCACTCATTACAATGTTTGCACATTTAAACTGGAACAGCACTGGATTGATGGGCCATAGAACTGAGAGCTAAAAGATATATTGAATAGTCAATATGTATCTGAGAAATTTGAACCAGGGCAAGTTATATAAAAAAATAAAAGGGTATATTTCCTATCTATATATATTTGCTACTTGTTTACTGGCTTTTACCCAGCTACAATTTTAGGCTGTAAGAATGTTTCCCTAACGTTTCCATTAAGTAACAAAAACAAAATGTAATTTTGAATGTTCTAGTGATGTTTAAAACATCCAATTCAGCTTAAAATGATAACTTCCTTATGTTCCCTAAGTTATTCATTAAGTTTAGTTAAACTTGGTTGTTAGTGGATTGTTTTAAAATATTACAAAAGTTTTGAATGACCTTCTTATAGCCATGCAATACAGCCTCTAAACAACTGGACTTAAACATTAGGGAAATGGTCTTACAAGCTAAAACTGTTAGCTGGGGTATGACTTACAGGAGGTTTAGCAGGTTCGATGTGCATGACTTACAGCGATTAAGGTGTACAGCTGTTTTTCATTTGCTACTTTTTATTCCAACAAGGTCTGACTGAGTTAACCCGCTGACCCTGAACATCTGGCACCTGCAGAAGAATCATGAGGGAATAAGAGAGTGTTCAGGTTCTGCTTTCACTTTAGCAGCATGAACGCAGAGGTAAAGTTCATCCAAGATGGCGGATGAGGTGAGGGATTAGAAAATTATAAATATATATTCTTCATACTTATTTACAAACCATCTGTACACAATACATTGTAAATCTATATATCTTGTAATGATGTGTTAAATCAGATTTACTCTGACAGTAAATTGTATTTTTAATTCTGTTAGCGGTAGTGATGCAGTGTAATGCAGAATCTGTAGAACGATTGTATTCTCATCACTAGTTGTAGAACAGTGGTTTAGGTGCAGAGCAGAGCAGATGAGTGTTTGAACTTCATTAAACTCATAGCAACTTAAATCATCTAAGCAATAATGCCACAATAGATTAAAGTTCTGCCATGTTCCTTTAGGAGGTCCAACAACAGCTGGGCTCTGTCATTCCCCCCACAGAAAACCAGGAGATCATAAGCAGTCCAGCTTCATTGAAAACAAATCACTGCACAATCCTGAAGCTTGAACAGGAACACACTGTCCACAACGGAACACTCTGGAACAAAGGAGCTCTTGGCATTTGTGAGTCTGATGCTTTGCAGGATCTCATGAATTTCATTTGAAAACACAAAGAGATATTATAAAATGTTACAGACTCTTTTGTAAAGCGTCTTTTCCCTCTCAAGGTTCTGCCTGACCTGGATTTATGTATAACTGAAGCAAAGAGAGAGAAAATAATTCATGTCATTAACTATTAAAACTATACTAACTATTAAAAACATTAAAATCCAACTTAATTTACAATGTGAGTTTTGTTTGTGTAAATATGTAAAAACAAAATACTGGGGACATCCCAGCTAACAGGGAACATTCTCAGAACACTGGCTAATGTTCTCTAACCGTTTTCTCACGGTTATCAAAAAAGCTCTTGCAGTAACGTTAGTAGAACTTTTAAAAACACTTTAACATTTTAAACATGTAACAGAATAAAAAAGAAGTATTAAAAAAAAGTTTCAATATTGTTCTAACAGTAACCAGACAGTAACATAAATACAACATTAAGAGATCTTTCAGAGCACATTAGCCAACATTCTGAGGATGTTCCCTGTTAGCAGGCTGGTGACTTACCGAATTACTGAATTAGGTGTTACAATTCATTTACCAGACATACATTTTACATGAGCGGAAACATTTGCATAATAAACAGCATAAATGACGTGTTTGTGACGCAGTTGCTGCTGTGAAATCAACCGTGCTCATATCAGCGAGTGCAATCCGACTCACCGCGTGACTGAAGGTAATGAGCTTGATGTCACCTCCGTTTCTCACCCCTGATTCTCCTGAAGTTCCTGCCGTTCTGTTTCCAGTAACTCCACTGATGTTACTGGAGCTCCAGAATGTGATAGCTCATTGTGGGCCAGCATGATTAATCGCAGCCTCATGAGGAGGCAGAGATTTCAGACAGTAACTGTGGGGACGCCCCGCTGGCGGCTCTCATGAAAGCAGAGACGCTGATCTGTGTGCTGGGGTGGCTTTGTCTTGGCTGAGACGCATCTGAGTCACTTAGCTGCGGAAGTGCTTGCGACTCAAAGATGTTTTAATGGAGCCTGCTCAGTTTGGGATGGAGCTCGATTTTAAAATCTTTCCTCAGATAATTTTTTCAGAAGGTATTTGACCTGACAAAATATGTTCCTCCAGTATCTTTACAGGGACAAACTGCAGCAGCTCTGTCAGGATAATTCAGTTTCTGTGCTTTGTGAATGTAAATTATCATGCAGTCACGATCCAGATTAGATTGCTCTGGCAGTGTAAACACAGCTTCAGATATATGTAACAACAGTTGCCTCTGCTCATGTAAATGATATTTAATAATGTTCATTTATGTGTTCATTTACTAAAAATGGTTTCGAGTAATTTACTTAAATTTGATAAAAATAGCTGTTGATAGAAAATTAGCCTTTAAACTAATTCAGAGCAAATACATTTTATGACACATCTAGCACTGTATCACTTAGAGACTAACAAAGTCTCTTATTAAGTTTTTTTTTATATTCTGATTGGTCATCATTTAATGAGGAATTACTGGGACTATCCCACATTAAACATCAATCTTTGACGTCATCATATCTGTCAGACATTTGCTTTGGTCACTGATGATCAGGAAAGAATGACCTGGTTCATAGTTTTAAACGAATACACACCTCTTAAAATGTTGACATTTCCATCCAAGCGAAACACACAGCAGTATCAACACAGCAGCTGCTTTGCACTGTTTACAGTCTGTCCTGGCCTGATCGTGACCTGTCAGAGTCATTTGATAAAATATGATTAGGGGAAATATGTTTGGAATTGGAGTGTAAGCTGCAGGAGTCGGAGGCACGGCTGTCTGTGTTTAATGACTGGCGTTTTCTGAGGTATTTTTGGGAATTATTAATCTCTGTAATGAGAGAGAGGAATGTTGTGAAGTGTGGGGTGGGGACAGATTAATCTCCTGCGGTTAATTGTGTTGACTTTTCTAAACACTCACTGAAGTTCAACATGCAACCCGGCACTTCCAAAAATGTAGCACTCGTTCCATCAAACGAGTGACAGACGTGAGTTTTAGAACCCAATTCATCAGTGTAAGAGTTAAACTGTTGAACTGTTGAGTGTCTCTGTGGATTCAGCTTGTCAGTCACTGAAAGATCAGAACAACACTGTCAATATATCCATCCAGCGTCCAAATCCATCTTTCTGCCACACCTGCCAGTGTAAACATTTACTGGCCGACTCTTTCTAACCAGTAATGCACAACTGGCCCCTTGTTTCTGTAGCTCAACTGCTATTTTGTTAGTAGTGCAAAGGTCACAGGTATGATTCTCACACACTGATAAATTGTACAGCTTGAATGCATTTTAAATTGTTGTGGAAAAAAGCGTCTGCCAAATACATGAACGTAATGTACCGTCCGGAAATATTTCTTCCTGGATGTATGTTGCATATTTTTATATGGGATTATTTAGCTGTTTTTTATAGTTTTGAGCTTTCTTAGCTTTTCATGGTTTTTGACATTAGAGTAATAAGAATGAAATGAATAGTGATTCATTTCTAGCCACTTGGATAATGCTGTGTTAGTTTGTTTCCCTGGTTACCCACGTCACCAAGGTAACAGGTGCTTAGAAATAAGCAAAATAAGATTCCCTCTTCCTCTGGAATGCAGCCTTGAGCAAGACAAGATGACAAGAATTGTTGGCAAGAAGCGTTCATAGAAACATACCATGTCCTACAAGCATTTTAAATGACACCCACTGTGAAAAAATCATGATAGAGGATTGATGAATGTGTTTTACTTTGGCGCTTATAGGTGATCATTGAATGTTCTGCTACAACATTTAAGTGTGGGAGAGAATCCTCTAAATGTGGTTTTATACGTGGGTGTCACTCCTTAAGAACCAGAATCAGCATCAGTCACTGACGGACGTGACCAATGAGAGTTCACTGATGTGATTGTTAGGATTGATGTACCAAGACTTGCTTTAGCTTGTTTTTAGTGAGTTTGTGTTGTTACAAATCTTAATGACAATGTCCAGCACAATTGTGTTGCAACAAAATATTTTTGTAAAGCCGGAACTACCCAGCTAAAAGGGAACGTTCTTAGAGCACTGGCTAACATTCTCTAAACGTTCTCACAAAGTTATCAAAAATGTTCTTGCAATAACATTAGTAGAACATTTGCTTTAATGTTATACATCATATTTATCAAAAATGTTATTCTGAAGTAGTTAGTGTAACGTTTTGAAAACGTTACAGATTTAAAACATGTTCATATAACCAAGCAATAATGTTAATACAATGTTTAAAAAACTGAAAGTTTTGAACGTTCCTTAAACATTAAAAATAACACTTTGGAAAAATGTGCATTCTTCACAGGATACAGTAAATGTGGGAAACTGGGGGAAGAACTCTGAGATGTTAAAAAGACCAAATGTTCTTGTATGACACATCTGGAGAGCCTTTGAGTTCTGTCTGATCTGTGCTGGGCTTTCCTGTCCAGTCAGGATGTCACGGTGTGGCTATAATGCGCCTCTCTGTCCCCTTGTCAAAAGAGACTAAATTCTCAATACATTTCATTTGACAGAAGAAAACTGTCCTCGCCTCACCCAGTCTTTGGTTAGATGTGTATGGACACTTTCTAGAGGCTTGTTATCCAAAACTAAATTTTTACACATACAAAGTCTGTGGGTTAAACTAACAGTCTGATAGCAGGCAGATGGAAACAGACATGTTTACACAATGATTGGTTAGTGTTTGTATAATGATAATAATCAACAGATGTTATTAGAAGGCACAATAATTCATGTTTATTCATGACTGTATGTAATGGTTATATTCATAGTATTATGATCAATGGAAACCACCAATCCATGTTCATCAAGTGTTTGTATGCAGCCCTATAGACCTCAAGATAACACAGAAACTAGACTGGGTTTCTTTTTTCTACACCAGTATAATTGACCCTTTATTAGACTTTAATCCCCCATTGGTTACTCTTGCAAAAAATAGTTACCTTAAATTAGATATTTGGATCAATTTATCTTGCTGAAGACGTTCTTACACAGACAAATGAAAGGATTATTTATTGTTTTAATAAAGGATTTCCCAGAATTAAACTGGGGTATGAGTCAAAAAAGTTTATTTAATCTTCCTTCATAATTTCCATATAACTCGACTCAGTTCTTAGTTATTTCTAAACAATATTTCCTCATAACGGTCCAGTCATGTTCTGTCTGGTTACAGCCACTCTCAGTGTTATGAGCTGTCAGTCATAAACCCGGGTGTTTATCTGACAGCGAGTCGCTATTTAGTTGCATTTCTGTGACACAGACGCTTGTTGATTTTCTGCATCCACGTCAAATCTTCAGCCAAGCTGGACGGCAGACTTCCACTTCTCTCTGGTCGTGTCACGTCCCTCTTTCATGTGTGTATTTTAGGTGAGTAATTAAATATATTTCAGGTCTGAGATGAAAGGCCAGAGAGTCAGTCCAAGCTGTCGTTTTCTGTATTAGAGCTTCGTGAATTTGGCCCACAGGACAGAACAAACGAAAGGCTGGCCAACATTCACTCTGCTGAAGGTGTGACTGTTTATTCTCTGTGAAGTTAGTATGTATTACATGAAAGTCCCATGATGAATTGGGGAAGGTCTACTGTATAACTACCGTACCACTCCCAAAAGAACAGACACAGTTTTTCTTCCTTTTCTTTGACAATCATTATAAATTTTAACCTCGTACAGAGAAGCGCATCACTCAGGTACTGAATGTTTTACGCTGGGTTATAATGAATGTTGGGTTTTTACTTCAAACACAAGATCTGTGAGAGGGCTGGGGAGGTACAATGAAGGAGCACAGTAGTAATAACTCAAAATATTATGAAAGCCCCTTTGATGGGGTGAGTGATTGTTTGGAGCTGGCTGAGTCAAAGTGTGAGGTCTGGCAGGGGATTAGAATAGGGGAGGAAAACATGACCTAGTATGTTTGCCAGCCTGTATGGATTTCAAACAAATATGTTGTAATTTTTGATGTAAGCAGAGCACAAACAGTTATCCATAATAACTGGACAAAATGTTTGCTTGTAAGGTTTGCCTAAGCGTAATTTTCTCAAAATCTGTAAGTGTTGTATTAACACTGTATTAACACATTATCTGATATATATATTTGGATGAGCAGCTCACCAAAAATCCCTGGTGTTGTTTTAAACAGACAGAGTTTTATAATTGTTCCACAGTGACAGTTAATGACAGTAAATGTATGGCTTCATTTCAACTCAAATCAATATTTCATGTCTATTTGTTTATTCAGTAGGAATTTTGACCTGTTACTGTGTGAGTTTTGTTTTCTAAACACTCACTCTGTTTTACTTTGGCAAAGAGTTTATTTAATATAACACAAGTAAATGTCTGTCAGCAAGGTCCACTCTACCATGACAGGATTCGTCAAAAACTCTCACAAAACTACATCTGTTACACAATAAATATCTGAGCAGCGATTAAATGAGCCTGTCAGGTGTGTGAAGGTTAATGAAGTTGTTTTAAAGAGCAGCTTGTGGCTGAAGGCGGAATAGGGGTGAGATGACACGACGAGGTGATCATGTTTTCCCTGATTTAATCTTTTCGTATACACAGCTGTTGTCAAGGAATTTGGGCGACACAAAACAGGATGTGATGTATGGCAGTCACGGGCCCACCCTGTAAGAAGCATACGRTACTGAAGCATACGGTACTGAAGCATACGGTACTGAAGCATACGGTACTGAAGCATACGGTACTGAAGCATACGGTACTGAAGCATACAGTACTGTTAGACAGAGCAGGTGAAATAACCTTTTGTTGCTGGTTTCTGATAGCAGACAGTGATAGCAGCTTATAGCTGGTCACCCAAAAATGAAAATTCACATAACACTTTCCTCTGGAAAAAACAGTGAATTTTTTAATTTTGTCCTAGCCGTGTACATTTATTCATTTAGCAGATGACTTTATCCCAAAACGTGAGAGAGCAAATGAGAGAGCATCTATCATAAAAGCAATTTTTTAAATAGTCAACATTAAGTGTAGTCTACAAAGCTGTGTTTACAAGTACAAGGAACAGAGTTGAAGCTAGTGAAAAATGAACAACACGGGAGACGGAAGGGATTTTTAAAATAAACAAAGTTAGACTGTTTGGGTTAGTCACGTAAATGCAGAACAGGTGTGTTTTCAGTTGTTTCTTGAAGGTTGTGGCTGGAAACAGAACGGGTGGTTTTTAAGAGTGATTTTCGCTGTGATGGAAAATCAGGCATCACTCATTTAGTGATCAATGGAGTGAGATCACGAGGGGTGTGACTAGCTATTGTTTTAAATGAAAGTGAATGAGGAACAGTGCTGTCCAGATTCAAAATGACAAACCAAGCCGCATAAATCATTCAGACCGGTTTTGTGAACTGAATCAAATGATTCATTAAAAGATTTGGCTTAAACAAACTTCTGTGAATCTCTGTGAATCTGTTAGTTTGTAAAACAGCAAGAAGTGGAGAGAAAGAGGCGGGATTTGATTTTCATGTACCCTGTCTTGAAACACACACGGTTTATTTAAAATTTACGGTAAAGTTTTGCCGTTTCACATTGTTTGTAAAACTATAATCTTGGGTGTCTGAGGACAAGCAACTCTTCCTGGAAAGGGGATGAGGCGACATGAGATGCACATCCTCCTGTAATCTCAGATTTGTTATTTCGCTTCGCATGAAACCTTGTACTGACAGGAAATCTATATTTTCGGTCAGTGAATCAAGTCATTAAAATTCCCCTATCATTGCATCCAAAAAACTTTCACCATCTCATAAGAAAACATAACAAAGAAAAAAATCCAAGTTCTACAATGATCCTGACAACATGGAAACTTCAGGAAAACCTGATGTTTCTATGGAAAAGTTTGAAGTCTGAAGATTCCTCAGGAAAAAATATGTATGTATGTGTATATATATCTAAAACTTGCGTATAAATAACATTTTAAGAATGTTGATTAACATTCTCTCAAAGTTATGAACTTTTCACAAAATAATTGACCATCACTAATCACTACTGTAATCACTACTGTAATCACTACTGTAGTGCTCTCCTGCCGCAGTGTTCTGCTCTGAGGCAACGAGAGAAGCCATCCAAATGTCAGCCTGGGATTCCAACCCTGACCGTGACTGTCCATTCAGGCAGCTTCAGCACTTGGAAAAGAAAGCCTCTGTTTTCTCACTCTCTGCCAGATGTTGTCTCAAGGCTCTGCTTATCATCATTTGTTGTGGTCACTGCTGGTACTGAAGCACCTTCCACATCCAGTGTTGATAAGTTCAGCCAGTTACAGGGATCATTTAATCTGGGTCGACATCTATATGACAGAAATATATATGGTGACTTCCTG